>JAMKCH010004512.1:0-197787 GCA_023653785.1 Ophioderma brevispina
CTCAAATTCACTGATAGCTCAATTTATCATCCCTGTGTCCAGCGCAATTGACCAATGAAATGTAAGGAATTATGCCTATTATCTCATGAATATTTATAAGGTGTAATAACATCTTTTATTAGATAGACATTGACCAGTAATACACTAATCCCTGCCCACTGAATGATTCCTTGTTGGGGTGACCTTTGAATGCAAGAATTCCATGCAGACTGTGTACTATGTGGCAGTATAAAGTGGTAGGCTTTAAACGTGCTAACCACAGCTGTTTGAAAGGCTCATTTATTAAGACAAAACCAGAATAAACAAATAGTACCAATAGCAACCCAGTTTTGACAACTTAGTTAAATTATTTATTCCACTAGCCACATTTTCTGCAATTGTCAATTTCAATGCAGCAAAAGTGATTTTTCTTAAAAATTTAGATCTTTATGGAGATTGGACAATATAGGGCACTATAACATACAAATCATGACCTTTGTACGCCCATATGGCAAGATTCTCGATTATGAAATTTTCCAGTTTCTACAGAGGTATTACCTCTTACATGCCTCTGCCAGGGCATACTTTAATTGGCAATCAACCCAGGGGGAGCAAATTTCTCAAGTCTTCTGATAGGCTCAACAAATGTTATTGGGACAAAATACGTGCAAAGCATATGAAAATTAGCCTGATTTACATTAATTTCACCCAAATTTAGGACAAAGTTGGTTGTAATCCCTCAAAAATCGGGATGAAAATGCGAACATTATTCTATTTTATCCCGAATACTATCTAGAGCCAAGGGATCTGAGGTACAAAACAAAGTCCACACGCTGTCCACCTAAATCTCCTATCTCCTATACAAGTCTCCCAATTAATGCTTGCATTCTTCAACAAAGATAACCGGTGCTTTTGTATCTGTGTAAGAGATAATGCCCTGAGGTGTGTCTTCATATTTTCTTGCGGCTTTGACTGCGACTAAAAGGGTATGGATGCATTTTGGTGCACTGATTCTTGTGTACCTCACTACGCAGATTACTCACTTCAGACTGGACATTGTGTAGACACAATACAATGCTCATCTCATCCAATCATTTTCAAATATTTGAAGACAATTCTGAAGTTTAGGTTTTATATAATTTGTAGGCAAAGCTGGTAAACTTTGGGGGACAAAACCGGATTTAAAACTTTGGTTTAACTAACTATCAAAGCAAAAACTTACACTTTCACTTCGATAATCCAAGTTTTTCGAATTGAGCCATGAAAAATTTGGATTATCAATTAAAAATCCAAGTTTTTCTTGAAAAACTTGGATTACCGAATGAAAATCTTGGATTATCGACCTAAAATCCAAGATTTTTGAATAATTGGACATTGGGCTTTCCATAAGCAGGACCACTTTGCAATCTTGTGTAAGTGTGTGTCACTAAAATGTTAAGTTTTTGTGTGTGTCACTATCTTAATATTCTTTGAATATAGTGAACGCGAAAACCGAGAATCGCAAAATTCTATTTAACTTCTATCTTTTTTTCCTTACAGGAAGGTTACTCAGAAAATTTATCACACCTATGGGAAAAATATCCACATGCTCTGTTGTCATTCAGATTCAAATTCTACTTTATAATTCAGGTAAGGGCACATGATATGCAAATCAGTCATGCAAATTGTATTGATATAGGGCTTTCTTGAAAGAGTATTATTCACTGAATGTTATTGAATAAAGGAAGCTGAAAAATACATGATTTCTGTCACCGTATCTTTAGTATCCATCCATTATCCTAATGCTCCAACACCATAGAGATGCGATCTTCTACTTAGCATGTCCACAAGTCATTGGTATGGCTTGTGGTGTGTCAGGATTTATTCACTGAGTGAGCGGATCTGGGCCCGCCTGTATCCTGATACGGACGCTCCTAACATGGCCCGCTTTTTTTGAGACTGGGGTGGATTGGGGAACAGTCAGGTTTTTACACCCTACTCTTGATCGACACGACTGCGATTACATTAGCAGTTGTGACCTCTCTGACCACTTGACCGACGCCTTA
The DNA here is from genome assembly GCA_023653785.1 of Ophioderma brevispina. Taxonomy (NCBI): domain Eukaryota; kingdom Metazoa; phylum Echinodermata; class Ophiuroidea; order Amphilepidida; family Ophiodermatidae; genus Ophioderma; species Ophioderma brevispina. The sequence continues at coordinate 2,025 of JAMKCH010004512.1, forward strand.
ACGTCCCCTCCGAAGGACTGGAATGCTTTCCATGATTCATTTGCCCATTCATGTGAACCATGGAGGAGAGCGGTATCCCTTATTTAATCAATAACTCGTCTACAGATAAATCCAGAATTGAGCACCCGCATAAATCCAGTCAAGTGACCCCCCGGGCTTCTAACCCGGGATTTTTTTGGTAAATGTGCGCCACAGGCAAGCACCCTAACCGCTAGGCCACGCTCACCCACATGAGATAATAAAACTGTCATCAGTTCTCTAGGTTTTATCTATAGAGATAGATAAAAAGCTCAGAACTGATGACCATCTGATTTGAAAAGCTGGCTGGCGGGATGGGCAAACGTGGTAAATATTACCACCCAAGTCAATTACTACCGACCTACAGCATGGAAAAATGCACCTTCTCATTGATGCCAGGCAACCCTCGCTTATAAAATGATCTTAGACTTCCAAGAACATCAGGCATATGTGGTTCAAGAAGTTTACCGTCGCAACTATCCGCCAATGTTTTTTGCACACATTCAATATGGCATCCAAATAGCCCGTCTGCCTGTCTATGTTCATAATTGCTAAGACGATGTGCGACGTATTAACACAGTAGTAAGTACAGTTCTAATGTTTATTAATAATGGAACTTTGACCTGGTCATTTGCAAGTTAGTGTCTGCCAACTATTTTTTATATTTGTAATCCTTACTGGGCACAGCATGAGATAGCCCTCTGAGTAACCAATAATAAAAAGTGCTTCTATATCTCTATTTCAACCTACAACTTACAGTATCTCTGATTTTCTCATTACATTTGTTTTTAACTTCCAGATCGCCAATCAAATAGTGCTTAAGGCCCATAGATTAGGGGGTTACAAATTGCTTAACTATGGAATTGAACGGCTGCATGACATATTTTACTTTAAACAGATTCTTCCGTAATACTAAATATTTCACATTATGCCTTTTCTACACGATACCTTGTTTATTGTCCAGACTTCTAATAAACAATTTAACTTGCACTTTATTTCTCTTTCAGATAGCATATTGTTGCATATTTCCCAGAACTCATTTTCATAAAGTAAAAAAGGTAAGTTGGGCTTCAGTCACATACTATGACCTCATTAACTGTTATTGCTACACACTAACAACAAAACAAAACCCAAACACTTGCACAATTAAACCGACAACATTGTGTATGCTGGTTTGATGGAAAGTGTGCTTTATTGCTGTCCTCTCACGTTGACGGTCACATCATAGGTCACGTTATACTGCGTCTTTGCATTCAAGCTAGTGTTTCGATCATGCCGCCTTTATTTGCATGCCTATCATGCTATGATTCCAAGTATAGCACGTGCAAGGTGCAGTGATGTTACCTTTTGGCAAGCCACATCGCAGCACATTAGTTCTATAGAAATCGATTGTGATACCGCTTTGGCTTTTCTACACTGCTCTTGTACAAACTCTACGGCTGGTAATTTTCTGAAAAGGAGACTAACTTTAATCCTGGGGGGTTTAAATCCGGGTTAGTCCTACATGATTGGACCTTTTTTCCTTCCAATTATTTAAAAATGGTGGCTGTAATCAGGTTGAGAAATCTTCAAGTCATCCGTGAGGGATTTTCTCACCCTTTACTTTAACTTTAGCATCATTTGAACGAAAAAGGTCCACTCCTGTATGACTAACCCTGTTTTAAACCCTGTCTAATGTTAGTCACCTTTTCAGAATACCAGCCTGCAGTCGTTCCCAAGACTAGACTGTAACGTACCATCAAATATTATGTAATGACCAATTCATCATGAATGTGTTTCCAAAGGGTCAAGCTTTGTGTTTTCACACTGGTAAATACAAGTCCTATTTTTCTGTACAATATGAAAAATGGCATTTTTCCTCAATGGAACATCTCAAATCTTTAATGAATTAAAGCACAAAACAAATGGCAAACAAACAAAACCACAGTAGTGTACTACAAAGAAATTACAAATCATAAGAGCCAAAGCCTAATAATTACAGAGCATGAGGGAAAAAACAGTCTACAGTAAAAAAAATAAAACAGAAATCAACAACATTTCAAAACGAAAATAGCCATACCCAAGGTTCCTAATAACTACAAATAAAAGCAATTGCTTCAAATGATCATGGATAAAACATATGGCAAATGTTATAAAAAAGACAGGCACAAATAGAACTGATTATTGCAAAGTAAGAATTACAATGCAATATTGCAAATGCACCTACCCAAGTGCAATATTGTTTGAGTTTCCCCAGTTATGCTAATAAATTGACATTTGTTACCCCTACTTCATTCAGTTAGAGCACTCAATCCATAGAGCACTCAAATCCTATCAGAACACATAACGTGATTGGCCCTAATAATGTTTAAGTTCCATATAATTGCGACATGATAGCCTTGGTTTATGTTTCAAACTCCCTCACTCTACTAAGGTAATGATGTAATAATATCCCAGCGGCACTCAATTAAGAAATAAAGGGGATGCCGTATCCTTTATGGGCGAATAATGTGTCCGAGGTCGGAAAAAATAAAATGGAACGAGGCGCAGCCGAGTCTATTATTTAATTTTTTCCGGCCGAGGATAATTATGAGCCCATAATGAATACTTCACCCTATTATTTTATTTCTATTAACAAAAACAGCGATACTAATAATGAGAAAATGCATTGGCGCCCTTATTGCAGATAATGGGCAGTAAACTGACCAATCAAATGCTGCATTTTCAATAATGGGCAGCAGATGTAAGTAATTGCTTATATGAAGAGCCTCGACTCTAATTGAATTTGATGAACCACTACTAAATTGCTTTTGAGCAACCTTCACTCTGATTGGTTTATGATGGCCCTTTACTCAAATAGATGCAATGAGTAGCCAAGTTGTTCTCTAATTAGGCCAGAGTTATTCATGATGTATGTTGAGCACTCATGTAGGAATGAGTCAGTTAATCTGCCATCACTACATAGTACTGAATCTGTAGAGTCCGGGAACTAGTCTTGACTTCATGATGACCCCATCGTATGCCACACTATACTTGGGTAGTAACGTACCTCAAATGCCTTGAACGCCGTCCCCACTCGTGTACGGGTGAACTTTGCGTGAACTTTATACGTGGGAATTCGCCGGGCCCGGCGTGATTCGCGTTAACTTCGGAAGAGTCGCGTGAAGGTTCATCATCAGCATAGCATCGCCAAATCTCTTTCCCGTGTACAACAAGTTTCACGATATTCACGCGCTGTGAACTATCGTGAGCTTAAGTGGTCAGAACGGCCGCAAATAATTGTATACTACATGGAATATGGACTATATTAAATAACTATTAATCCGCCGTCAATAACTAACTGTTAAACGTTATAATGTAACATCAGGTAAATTCATTTGCGAGTGCTTAAGCATCGGCATGGATTTTCTTTCTTTCGTAACTCCCCGGCGCTTTTCCGATTTGAAGCATGTGGTTGAGAGAATCCACCCTTTGATCTGTTTTCAATTGCCATATAGTTTTGGGTTTACCAGCTTTTGTTTTGTCACATGTACATCCTTTAATTCCAAAATCGGATTCAACGACTGTAGATACAGATGCATGAAATTGCGTCATTTACGTAATTCACATTTAACAATTATTAGCTTGAATGTTAAAAATGCAATTAAGCCGTAATGGGTTTGTCTTTCCGAATTGAAACAGGTTACGGCCGTCTAATTGGATTGTTTTCTTCAAAAACCAATTACTTACTTTTAATCACCTCGCCTTCATCGTAAGAAATTTCACTCATGAATTTCAATTAGGTTTGCTTTTGGCAAAGAATGGCCACGTTTCATATAAAAATCTAGGTATTATTATCACGCGGTGCAAGTATGTTTTCCGGAATCAAATTAAATTGTACTGTCACCGTGACGCGATCAGCCTCATTAACCAACGATTAGGCCATCTATTTGTCTCAAAGTTAGCCCACCACAATTTGAAAATCTTATAGCAGATCCAGTTGGCTGTTTTATCATTTTCCATCTGCACAAAGTGGAACATTTAATTGCTCTCATCATAAAAGTTACTGCATACTTCCACATTTCATACATCGTTTAAGACTAAGTCATTGGCGAATCCATCCACGCGCCATCCATATGACTTTGAATAGTGGTTCGATATTGAGTCTTATTTCATCGCTATTGCTCGGAGTTAACTTAATACATAAACATACCCAGTTCATATTAATTTTCACATTCATTTGTCTGTTCATCATCATGTGAAGATCTTTCGTCCGTTCATTTTGACTAAAACACTAACACACTGCGTATTCGAATCAGGACTTCGACTACAGCTATTCACGTAATTCGAAATCCATTTCAGCCAAGTTTTACTTATTCTCATCCCGTTACTCTTCGTCAACTCCTCTTAGCCCCCCTATTGATTATGCATTCCAGGACTTGAATGTACCCCTGTCTGCCTGTTCTGCCCTCTGCAATTTGCATATTAAACCGCAACCGGGGCGGGAAGGACATTTAACTTGGCATTCTTCGTTATGGTCAAACTTAACTTCGATTATTTATTTCAAGCAACCATTTTCTATATATAATATATAGACTAATGCCGTCTCGGCTCGTGACCCGCCCTACTATTGGAATTTACACTACAACACACTAGCTGTATACGAAATCAGCGAGTCGCCTTTTAAGAATATGGTATAACATGACTACCGTACATGTAGAGCTGTGCTTATCATATTGAGGTTTTGTCCTATAGCATACTGACCGTTACCGCCATTTTGAAAGGGGGGTGGTTTAATAAGTTCCTTTATTTTTATGTTGTTTTTTAATGTTAAGTTCGGAGTTTTTTTGAAATCACTAACAATTCCCCCTCGACATTTTGTTTTTGGGTTTCACACTTATATAATATTTTTCAAAACAATTATGTACCTGAAAAGTATTACCTGAACTTCACCCACCCCCTCTCCGAAGTAACTCGTGGTAGTCCTAATTTAGTTGATTTTTTTATTAAAGTCTAAATGTGTGGCTCAAGACTTTGGATTACCCTGGAGCTATACTTGTCCAAGGGATGGGATCAATTTGGTTAAGTTACATACTCTGATAAAGAAATATGAAAGGGGAAAGATCTGCAACTGTTTCAGATATTTTGCGACTTTTAGTGAAAGCCCCGGCCCCAAGCCGGGATACTGTACACGGATTTCCTATTTTATATCTTATAGGTTTGTCTGCGGGTAATCTACTTACCGAAAAGCCGCAATTTAAGGATGCTACGCTTGATATCAATGTTTGAAATCTTGTTGCCTTCATTGACTTTGATCGGGATTTTATTCAACAGATGTATTAACGAGCCGTCATCGTTTGCGCATTATTTTATTAGTACTTGTGTTTAAAGTGTATAATAAATACAATATGCATAGTCACAAGCCCCGGATATTTGAATGAAAATGTAAAAAAAATTGGAAATCCTATATGCCTTATTGTAAAAGGTAGTGTACATATGTTTATTTACCTTTAGGATTTGCTTGGACGATAACGTCTTTATTTTTTGGCGGTGAGGATACGTTGGCTATTTAAGCGTCCAATTGTATTCTTGAACCTACCCAGCTCCTCAGGCCTTCACTTCATTTGGTCTTGACATCCGATACAAGTTCACCTGTCCTTCAGAATTACTTTCGTAAAAAATAAGGTGTGAGATTCACTACCTCACTACTTTCAAAATTACAAGACAGCCGACTTCCAAAGTCATCGTTTGTATAGAACCCATCTGCTATTGCGAACCATTAAAAATCATTACCGAGCCGCTCTTTTTTTCCGCATTGTTCATAAAACAATAAGCTGTTTTTGTTATGTGTTTCTGTCATTTAACTTATTGTCCACTTTGAATTGGCCTACTTGACTGAAGTGGCCTACTGAAGTGGCCTATTGTTCGTGGCCATGGATTATATTGACCGCGGTTTTGTTTATTTTTATCATTGCCTAATTTTGTACAATATGTTGGACTGAGTTAGCATAAATCCATGTCTTCACGCACTTGGCCGTTGACAAACAAATTAGAACTATTACACAGCATTTGAAACGAACACAAAGTGGGGATAGCATTGCATCCTCTTGACGCCTATCCCGCGATCTTGGATAATACAACCGCCGCTATATAATTTTTGTAACCCTTTGACTGATGTCAACCATGAGATCTGTTACCGCCGGTCATTTTTGGAGTTGTTTTTAACTACATAAATTACTATTGCACCAAATCAGTTACATAATCAAGGGACCGTGTTTATCGGTATAGTCATCATTCGTCGGAATTGTAGAGCCTACTTAAAACATTTTATGTAATTCGTAAATTTACCTTAAAATGTCCAAATGGCTGACGAGATTGCCATTCGATATCTGAAAGTTATTCCTTCTCACTTGAAAAACAATGCACTCAAGACCAATCAAATGCTTGGAGGGGCTCAAAGTATTGGATGCAAAACCTCGGTTTACAACATCTCCTCTCCAAACTGGTATCCTGTAATATGTTTAAAGACCGGGGATTTCCCTGGTTGTTTTCCCACGCAGTCAACTTTTCCGGAGCACAAATCGATGTGATAATATATTGTGCATGTTCACATGTTTTACCATGCAACCGGTCCTTTGCAACCTAGATGTCGGCATCCCGGCCATTACAGGCTTTTTTAGTCTTTTCATTCAGCGGAGCATGCGGTATTATGGTTTTCTTCATTCATTCATTTAATTCGTTCATTGTTTCATTTAATTTATTTATTCTGTTATATTATTTTTTATTTTTTTAATTTATTTATCTCTATCCTGGGTTCACAGGGGTAGAATTTTTCGTAGCAGAGCGCGAGATTCAGTCTTGATTCTCAAAAATGAATTTTGCAGGAAATAGCTATTCCCTTACTGTGTTTAATTCTATCAAGTTGACGGAATGACCATTGATTTCCCGCAAATCAATTTACGAGAATCTGTGCGAGAATCGATTCTCGTCGAAATTCTGACCCTGGTTTTTTATAAAATCAACAACATTCACTGAGGAAAACTGAAGCTTTCTTAAGTTCTGTTCTTCCACGAGTGAACAACGTCAAATTTGTTTTACTGATTGTTTTTTTGTTTGTTTAGTATTTCTCTTTCTTTAGCATGCTATTTTTTGCTTTAATTTTTATGAAACCTCTTTCGTGTTCCATTCTAAATTTGTTTTCTGTAGATTTACCACAAAACAAGAGACGTTTTTAGAATTGAACTGCACGTGTTGAAAATTTTCACGAACAACATGGTGCAGTTTGTGTAAAATACTAGTCAAGTTTTATGGGAATGCGGTTTCCCCTTGTGACTTTTTTTAAAATCATATGAAGTAGGCCTATACTTCCGCGCCGTCATTTTCCATTCCATTTCACACTATAGGCAACCTACATTTCCATCTCACAATGTTATTTCTCTGCATTTTCTTTTTCCAGCCTTGGGTATTTTAAATGAATTTAGTATTAACCGTTTTTTAATCCCATTTTACACAAACCATGTTGTACAACAACAACGTTTGGTGTTTCAACGTTTGTTGGTATTGGTTAAAGGGTCTTGTGCGACCACCCGACGAACTCTTAGAGTAGTTTTGACATCCATTGAATTTAAATAGCTGTACCACACAAAACCTGGCCACTAACACAAAGGTCCGAAACTATCAAAGCCTAAAAGTCGTTTCTATAATAACATTTGAATCCGAATGGCATGTATGCTTGCTTATTTTCTTTTGCAGAGTGTTTTCACTGGGCTTTACACTCATTGTTTTGGTAGTCGTTGGTCAAATAACAAAGAAAAAAAGATAAAGAATCCACTATGACATTCCCGAAATGTCATCCGTTGACCGTTTGGCAAATACCCTTCAAAGGTTCTTAACAAAAGAAAGTAATTATATTGGGCCCACGAATTTGTTTTTGGAACCAAAATGATTATCACTCTTTATCATCTCCCTTTCAGGAGGTTACTCCAACCAAAATGGGTAAAACTCTTTTTGAGTTCCGAGTTGTCCTAGTTAGAGGTGAATGGCACAAAAACGTTCCTACATGTAATATGCCCATATAAATCTCATGAAGGTTCTTCATATTACAGCTTATTTAAAGGTTATTTATGACCTTTACAGTGTGCTATATACTGGACAAAAGGTTCTTTGTTGGAACTTATTTCTAAAGTGATTGTATTCTTATTATTATTATTGGTATAACATGATTTTTATAGAGTTTTGTATACCAGGGTTCTACCAGGAAAAGGGGAGATTTTTACGGCACCGATGATCCACGATGATATTCTACTATTGATGTACAATGAGTTATTTTCCTGATTAAATTCGATCTTTAACTTCACAGAGTTTTGGAACTACACCGACATCCGTGAGATCAGACTTACGTGCTCTTAATAATTTTATTTTGTGGCTAGCAAACACGTGTAAATGCCCGGCCCCATTTATCGGGCGATTTTTTTGTTGCGAAATCACCACCCTGCGAGTAATTGCTCAATATTGGAATCTGTACATAAAAAGATTCGTTCCAATGTTGATGCTATGGACATATACAAATCATTCAAATCTCATTTTTACACATCTATAGACCAACCGTATTTTGTAATTGGATATACGGCGATTTCCGCCGCGTTGATATATACTAAAACCAATTCACATAATGTTCAGTGTAAAAACCTTAACAAGTGTTACTTTTGTTGTTTAGATTTAATCTTTATTTGAAACATAATTTTTCGCCAAAAGGGTATAAAGGCAAACCGCAACACAATTTGTGAAAAAAATCATATAGGCCTAAATTTGAAATCTGATATGAACTTCAGCAAAAAAGTATTGTTTGATATACACGATATTTCTAGAAAAATGTTTTATTTGTATAGTGGGCTACGATTTTTGGCCTATACGGCTATACGATCTCTGTGAGATAGTCTAGGCTATATCATACTCATTATATACACGTAATGTTTGTCTTCTCCTTATGTCCTGGCCCATTTCGAACACTGATTTACACGGCCGGCTTTTCCAAATTTTAGCATTTGGTTAAAATAAACCAAGATTGTGCCCACTTTCATTAATTATGATTTATTTACATTAATGTCGAATAAACCATTCTTTAATTAACCATTTCTAATATAATTGAAGTGTTCCATCAATTTTGCAAAGTTATTCAATCAATCAATAGTAAGTCACCCCGAAATCAAACATAGGCCTATACCACTTACACCAAATCGTACAAGCAAGGGAATCAATTGTTTAATTTTGAATGCACAGCCCGAGCGCATAAACCCGCTTAGATAATTGGCCATCATTATGTTCAAAATGCGTATGGGAATCCACTTTGGTTAGAATTTTTCTTAATAAACTTAAATGCGCAACCCCCCCCAAAAACATGTTTTTGCGCCACGTCGGCGTATACTCTCATTATACAAACTATATATTGAATTCGCACCAGAACGATCCTTATTAGCATGTTTAGAGATTGTGTTCACTTAACTAATCAGTTAAAATGTTTAAAGTAAAAATAATTTAGGATGCACGGGCTAACATAAAACTAACATAAATAAACGACTGCCTCCCTAAAACCATGGAGTTACTCATGGTATAAACTATATAATATTAATCCTCCTTTTCCCGCATGACAAAAGGTTTCCTCTTACATTGTGTTTCACTAATTCAGCTACAATGACAAAATACACAAATAAATCTACTAATGAATCCAAACAACGTTTCTCCTATGATGGTATAAACTTAACGTGTGGCCAACCTTTAATTTTTTTATTAGCGATACAACCGTTACTGAGTATGGGTAAAAAAGTAAAAAGAAACGCATTTAAAATTTACACTGGTGCATGCAACTAGGAATCTTTTTGTCCTGTAACATCTTTCCACTCTTAGAAATAAACACGGCTGCTTGAGAGTAAATATAAAATCTTGTGGTGCTTTGACAACAACACAGGGGCGGGAACGGTGCTGCCGCTCCCCCTTATATTGTCAAATTCATGAAACAGGGGTTTTAAGCAATAAAGTGTGTAAAAATTAGGGGTTTTTTAACCTATATGAGGTAAAATCGTGTAATGTTGCCCCTCCTAGGATTTTACCCTGGACCTACATAAAATGTTACCAATTTGCTGAGCAAAATACCATATTGTGTACTTCGCCGTGCAAATATGGTTAAAAATCCTTCCTTCCTATTTTATGAAGTTTTTCATTGAAAAGTTCATGTTTTTTTTTTTTTTTAATTTTTCTTTTTTTATTAAAAATGTTCCAATTTCCACCTCATACTTTCTTCATATTATCTCCCCCCCCTAAATTCCCCCTCTCCTCTAATCCTTTGCACGCGCGCACCTTCTTTGCTCCGCCATAAATTCGCCTAAAGACAAGGTGTCTTTTGTAACTTCTGATTACGATTTTCCTTCTCTCTCTCTCATCCTCTCCCTTCCTCTCAGTTAATTGCTATTGCATATGCCATCCTGCCCCATTATATTTTTTCTTTTATCACAGTTTTCTATCCCAATTTTTCAACGAAGTCAAGACGTCATCTTAAAGATAATGGCCGTTTTCAAGAAACAAGTTTAACTTAATGATTATCACCACTTGTAAAAAATTGCTTTTAACAGTAAACATTGTCATTGGTTTTACTCCAAGGCGGGATTACAAGAAACCAAACCGAAACGTTTCGAATTAGTTATTGAACAAACAATAAAAAGTAAAACCAAAAACTATGTTTTGAACTCGGCTTTGCGATATCGTATCTTCCCTATAAAAGTATGCCAAGTCCTGCAATCTCCTTTGATATTTCTCGTTCCAAAAATCTGGGTGCCGGGAGCTGGTGAGCGTCGCCCTTTTTGCTGGGCCCGCCTTTGGAATGAGTTACCTACCAACAAGTCCGTTGGTCATGATATCTCCTGTTAAAAGTCTCGAATAAGGAACAGGTCTCTCTCTTTTTCTTACTCTTAGTGTTTCTAGCTTTTGTTTTCCCTGTCAAGCGCTTGCCTACTTGGTATAAGAGGGCGAGATAAGTCTTATTATTCTTGATTTTCAGTCGTAAAAACTATGGGCGCTTCCTTTCACAGCAAATGGCTTGGAAAGGAGATTTTTTTTTCCCTTTCAGGGAAATCCTCGTAAGTTCCAAAATCGGCAAGAGCGATTTAAAGGCTATTTCGTGATTCCACCGACCTTCATTCAGCAGATCTGATGTTTGGTTGTGGACATCATTAGTTTATGTTTTGTCGAGATTTGCCACGCGCGACTAAAACATGGAAAATATGCACGTTATTCCTGATTGATTGCCGGAGTTTAATTTCCTCATTTTTCTTAATTTACATTGAAATTAAAAAAAAAACTAATCGATAACAAGTCGAAATATTATTTTTCGCTATATCTGTTTTAGTTACCCTCGTATTCCGGGCGAAATTTACAACAATGGTTCCATAGATGAAATAGGGCCCTATTTGAATTTCCTGACATTAACAGCGTTTGGAGGTCCAACACACTAAACTTAAAAGATGGGGGATTACAACCAAACGCACCCAGACTCGAAAGTAAAATGGGATTTATTTGAGTTAAAACGGGCCTTTTCGTGATCAACCTTAAATTAGCTGTTTTATATGGGGTCATTTTAATATTTAGTCGATGCTCTTTACCCGTATTTTAAAGTGAAAGGTATAGACGGCAAGTGGATGACTCCTTCTAAAATGTTCTTGAGAACTGTAAAACAAAGTGTGATTTTCCCTCAAAGTTATTTTGAAGATTTTCCATTTGTTATTTTTTGAACACGACTACCAAAGCAATGAGAAACTGCATAACAGTAAAAAAAAGCTTGCCATTTTCATTCTGCAAAAATAAAATTCCAAGCCATATCTGTACTGCTTGATTAATATTTTGCCATTCAGATTCCATAGTTTTTAGTATTTTTTGTTCAATGCTTTGATAAGTTTTCGGAAATTTTATGTTAGTGGCCAGGTTTTGTGTGGTCAGCTTTAACATGTGAAATGCATGTCAAAATACTTTCTCCATAAGAGTTCTTCGGGTTGGGTCGACACAGACACGTCAGCAAGCACACAAACTTTGTTGAATAACCGAACATCGTAAAATTGGTATTAAACATGTAGTATTAAAATTCAAAAATCAAGCTGGAACCAAGGAAAATGCATAGCAGCAATTTGGCTGGAAGCAATGATCAAACACCAATGCATGAACATGGAATTAATGAGCAATAGGTGAGTTATCAAGTGTGAAATGAAATGAAAAATGGCCGGTATATAACTGATCGATGACAAATATAAGTAAAAGGAATATAAACTAATTCCGACCATTTCGTTTGAAATTTTGGCGCCTTTCAGACAAACAATTACATGCAACGTAACACAAATAAGTCCTAACCTTCAGGCGGCTCCATTCGTTCAAATGAACAAACTCTGTACATTAGGATTGGCGCTGATACGGAAAAAAGTCCGTATTTTGGGGAATACCAAAATCAATACTATCATGTTATTATGAGGGACTCAATTGACAACGAGGAGGGATGCCATTGCCATACCCAGTTAAGCTAATAAGCTTAGCTTTAAAGTCAGGCGACCAAGTCAGGATTAATTAATAATGGTGAGTACTTGAGAAGGTGAGAGGGGCAACAATACAGAAGGGGGATCTGAGCAATAAGAAAGGACTGAAGAGTTCAAGAGTTTCAATTGAGGTATATAAGAGGTTAACATTATGAACTAGTGATGTGTAAGCCTACAGGTTAAAAATTTCCGTTGATGAATTAAGAAACAGATTTTCGTAAATTACGGAAATTTTTTTTTTTTTTTAATTAAAAACATTAAAAAATGTTACTTTACGGAAATTTCCCGGCAGACAAAATTTCCAGACTTTTTCGTTCGTAATTTTAATTACGGAAAATTCTGTTAAAATCACATTGTTTCCATAATCTGAGACAAATTTCTGTAAAAATTACTCTCAAAGTTCCGTTAAATGACGAAAAATTAGTAAATTTACTGAAAAAAAGTCCGGAAATTATGCTGCCCCAGAAAATTTTTTTAACAGTGATAGACGCAATGCAGGGTTGCACTTGGACCGATAGGAAATTTTGCCTATGCCCCTATCGCTTCAAACCACACACAGTTCCAAAAATGAATAGGCAATGGAAAATTCAGAGTATGCGTCGCCTGAAACTATAAGGGCAGTCTTTAATAAAAAACAAATGGGGACCCGGGAATGTGGCATTTTCAAATTACACATTCTGTCTGGTACAAAACAACTAAAATTTGCAGATAGGCCTACACACAAAAAAACAAAAGCTAACCGTAAAACGAATTTTGAATTTGTTCACTGTGAAAAGCATAGGAAGAACTGATGAGGGATACCCTAATTTTCATCGGAATGTGAACCCGGATGAAAGAAAAAAATAAGTAAAATCAGAGAAGATTTAAGGAAACAGTAATACAAACCGCACGCGCCGATTGAATAGAAGACGTCTTGGTATGAAGTGATACTTTCACGAACACGATTTCAGGTTATGTAAAGAAGCGTGTCATGGTAACATATACACTACTCAGTGCATTATCGACGATTTTGTGCCTTCCAGAAAGTTAACGCGTGGGAAAAGACGTCAAAAGTAATTCTCTTCATGTTACCCCCGGCCCAGAGTACGCTGCTTACACGTGGCTTTTGAGCAAACAGGATACCAGTTAGGATGAGATGTGGCGAGAGTGTTAAATTTTGATTAAAAGCACGGAACTATAAGTATGTTGGCTAATGATAATCTCGTCAGTCATCTGAATTTTAACGGTTTTGGGGAGACTTATTCGGGACTGTATTATAAGGTAACTTACGAATTACCGAATATTAAGTGCAAACTGGCGGTAACCACGAAAAAAATCAAACGAGGATATAAATGAGGCTGCGAAAGGAAGCTATTCGCCAGAAATTGTGGTTGGGGAAATGATTTTATTTAAATCTCGACAAAAAGGATTTGTGGGTTTTATTTTCTTTTATGTATTAATTCTTGTATATAAAAACAGTTTGCCCACCGTTATCGGTCGATTATCGGCCCTCCCCCCCGACTATATACGATATATGGAGGTATCAATTACCTATCTGTCAGTGATGAAATGGACCGGGAAAATAGATGTCAGTTTTATTATAACAGTAAGTTAGCAGACGTGGAAAAACTATAAAATTAAACTCGGGGCGCACGCAATGTCCCGACCTTAAAAATGCATGATCCATTCAGAAAAAATGGGGGAGGAAATTCAAACTTGCGACAAAACTATTCTTCATAAAGATTCATGTACATATAAATACACCATCCCTGGATATATCTGGTTTATATTTATAAAAAAAACCGCAAGGCCGTCCGGGAGGCGAGTGAAGGAAGTCAAGGCCTTGAAATCATTCGGGCGTGGCTGTCAACAAGCCGCTCACAGCGTGTGAGCGGCTTCTTTAAAATATATTGGGCGGCTTGACTCTAATTTTGTCTCCCATTGTATCTTGTATTCGGCGGGCATGTCCGTTTTGTAACTCCTAATTATGGTAGAGTCTGGCGATAAACACCACGACATTCACCCCCCCAAGCGACTCACGCGGGCCACGGGGTTTTGGTAGTTCCTTACGACTACGACTCGCGTGAATATGTTCTAAGCTAAGATGCATTTCACGCGAGCCACGCGGGGATACGCGTGAACATAGCCGTGAATTTCGTGAACGTCGTGAATTTTTGCGTGGTTCACGGCCCCATCACGCGATTGGTGGGACATAGCATTTTGGCATGTACTGTACCTGAATGTTCAGGTGAATCAGGTGCATGCATTGTATTCTTCGCATCTTGGATGATCTGGAGGGCAACAAAAGTCCATTCCATATATTTCCCTCCGTGCAAGGAGCCTATAACAATGTTGTTGATTTTTAATTGCAGATACATTCCGTGCGTTTGGCTTGCCTGAGAAATTCTGCAGCCAGCAACTGTAGCTATGTGTGGTTGTTCTTCATAGCTAAAATCGCTGTCAGAATTCTCAGCTCAGGCCGGAGCTCAGGCCAGCCGAACGCACAACAATGTGAATGCAAATTTAATTAAACTTAAGGCGCACGCCTCTCAACCATTTCCAAATCACGTTACATTGCTAAGAATGTTTCATCAAAATTTAATTACGGTCATTTATTTAATCTGAAAGTGTTTCACTGAAAAGTAAATTACTTTTACTTAAAATGAGGGTCAATCAAATACGTAGACCAAGTATTAGCTGAGGTTACAGACAAAACTTTGTGCACAAAATGATCCAAAATCGTGTGTGTGCAGTTGTGAAAGCAACGCACCAAGTACAATGTACACTTTTGTATGTGACCTCATTGACCTCCTCTTCTTTACTGTATGGAAGGTTGTATGTAATTTCTCCACAAAATCTTCTTTGTGCTTTACGGTGCTTCGACCCCGTAAAACCCTGTGTTCACTAGTACAGGGACCCTTTACGTCGTTTTTGGACATTGGTGGTCGGGCACGACGTAAAGGCAAATAATAATTTAGAAAGCGTTAGCAATCAAGCCTGTATAAAAGTGTATTGTAACAGGGGAAAAAAGGGGGGTTGCGCGTATGAGATGCGCGGGGACGGGGGGGGCGATATAGCGTAAGCGCGCAGACGGCGGGATTGGCAGCAGAAAGACCATTTACGCGCGGCGCGAGCGGACACCACAACCGGGGGTAGATAAGTTGGCGAGCAGAAATCACCTTGGCAACCTTGAATGTTGAAAGTCAGACTGCAAAAAACAAATGAGATCATTTACCAATATCACACTGTAAATGTCTACCATATGTCAAAAATCAATGTTTTCTCTTACAATTATCCAACAATGATTCAAGATGGTTTAAATTTAACTTAACTTTAATATTCTATAAGGTCACAGGTTCATAAGTTGGTTGTCAAATATGTTGGAGATATTACATTTGTCCCACAAAGTTTAGGTTCAGATGTAAAATTTTCTGGAAGTAGACTGTATGGACAACAAAATTGGTATAATTTGTAGCTATTTGTCTTTCTTTAATGACAACAAGTCCCATTTATTTGAATGGATAATAGCGAAGTTAGTTACGTTTTAAAAAATTGTACAAGTATGTTCAGGGTGGAGTCGTGGGTGGAGGAGCAGTCGGTGGAGGAGGCAGCCAATAACTTACACATAAAAAACTGAAAAATACACCAAATTCTGACCTGTGTACCGAAAAAAGTATTTACAGTAATGGAAGAATCTTTTTCATAAGCATTGGTGAATACCTAAAGATGCAAATTTGCAAAGAAAACACCAGGCATTTATTTACCGGGTGAAAAAAATAAACCTTTTTGTGAATAATTTCTAAATCTAGGTGTTGTCACATCAGTTTTTTTAAAAACAGTCTTAATCTTGTGTATACAACATTTGAGACTGGTTATTTTGCAATGGTCGTTTTAAAACACAAGAAATATTTGATATGTAGATAATATATACAGGGTGGTTCCCAAATTGATTATAGGGTGGAGTATTTTATGACATTTTTAGGTATTTAAATTCATTTTCAGCATGCTTATCAGTCACAATAAATGATTTATTTGTACCTGAGTAGACAATATTTTAGAAAGTGTGAATGTGTTTAATGCTGTGGACCAAATTATGCTTTATAAATCAGTGTATAGTCAAATTTTTTCTGTATAATGTTGCAGGGCCCCATTTTAAATGTGAGAAATACAGAAGTAATGCCTTCCATTTTTATCACCCTATTAGGATTTATCAAGGAATGTTGGTTTTTTGAAGAGGCTTACACTATATTACTTTCTGGCTACAATGTTTTATAACTATATTTTATTGTTTCAACTTGTTTCCATAGCCTTAAGACACTTGCGCACCAGAAGTTTTGCTCTTAACAGGGTAAGTATTTTTATTTCTGATCACCCTGTTATAATCAAAAGTACCAAGAGTAATGGGTTATATATTTGAGAAAGCAACTTGCTTTCATTAACCGATGACCAGGAAAAGATTTACTCTAACAGTAGTATGAAAATCGTTTATACATGTATTTTACACTTAAAAATCATAGTAGGGACTTGTGTCATTTGTTGGCTTTTTGCATAACAATTGGAATTTTTTGGTCTTAAAATGGAGATAATGGTCCCGGAATCCAAATCAAATTGTTCCATTTTTTAAATCCCCTTCCCGTTTGCGGCCAACTTTGGATTTCAAAATGGCTGCCTTTCAAATATTTTTCCCCCTATATCTTGACTTCTGAGCACCATAGAAGGTTCAATTGTGGCAATACCCATGTTGTTTATGTCAAGGAACACAAATTTCACATTCCGAAAGTCGCAGATTGTTTTTCCTTCAGCGGACAATCTTGAATTCAAAATGGCTGCCATTTTCCAACATATTTAGCTCTATCTGGACTTTCTAGCAATATAGAATGCTCAAGTTGGCGGCAATACCCATGTGTGTGATGTCAGGGAACACAAATATTACATCAGAAAGGCACAAATTGTTTCCTTCCGGTGGCCATCTTGAAAATTTCAAAATGGCCGCCATTTTTTAATTATACTTCGCCCAATATTTGAACTTCTGAGCAACCTAAGCTCCACTGGGTGGCAATACCCATGTTTTGTGATGCCAGGAACACATTTTACATTCAGAAGGCTAGATTGGTTTCCTTCAGTGGCCATCTTTAAATTTCAAAATGGTCGCCCATTTTTTATATATACTTCGCCCCAATATCTGGATTTCTGAGCAAAATAAAAGGCTCCAATTGGTGGTAAGGCCCTGTTTGTGATGTGTATGATATGGATGTTGTGCACCTGGCAGGTGCAAACCCGTGAAAGACAAAGGCCTAAGGGACCATCCCAAACAGAAAATGGTGCTGGAGACCTGGTGAATCACAGCTACTATTTAGCTAATTGACAGCTGAAAATTTTATCTCTAGCATCAGGGTTAAAGCCCCGGATCTGATCTGTGCGTCCTGAGTCAACATTGGGCCTCTCCAGTCGGAGATGGGTTGGTCCTAAAAAGCCTACTGGAAGGTCCCACCCTGATATTTACAAAGATACATGGACAACTTTGGTTAAACGTAATGCTGCTTTCGTCATCAGCTCATACAACGTCCAGACACTATCAACACATCAAGAAAGAAGAACTGATATCTGAAGCACAACTGTATGATATTGATGCCATCTGCATGCAAGAACATCGCACTTGTGCACAGCGAGCCACGACTTAGGAGAATATCCATGGCTATGCACTTATTACAGCCTCCGCCTGGAAGATCAAGAAATCCGCTACAGGAGGTGGCGGTGTTTTGTCAGCAAAGGCTCTCAATTCACGTGCCACCTTGTCAACTGTATGAGCGCATATCCTGCAGCTTACACGGATGGTAATCCTGAAACAACAGTCCTTTGCTGCTATCATCCAGATGAAACTGCCTCTCGCTTTTACCATGGACTGTCCACTTTCCCCCCGGGGCGTTCCACCGCATAATCTTCTGTGCATCCCTGGAGAGTGCGGTGCTAGACTTAGGCTTGGACGCGCTGTTTCGCGTGTAAGAGGCGGATCCAGCAGAGGTTGGCTGTGCGTGAGGGAATCCATGACATGGGGTTTAGCTTGTTGCCACTGGTAAACAACTCCAAAAAATCCAGCAAGTAGACTGTGGACACCAGGCCTACCGTCGCCCAAATTGGAGAACTTGTCCAGCTGGACTACACTCTGGTCATGGATTAACAGCATTAATAACTCAGAGCCTACAACACTTGTGAAGCTGTTAAGTCTAATCCTAGAATTGTCTCTGCAGTAGCGGATAAGTTCTCGTCAGAGTAAACCCCCTCCCAGAGATCCCATGACAACAATTGACTGCGAGAAAGGTAGTGGGAGATTCAAAGTTCTGCGAGCAGTATAACGGCAGCAGTACATAACAGATTAACAGGTTCAACACTCTTGTTGTTGAGCTTGAAGATTAGAACCCCAGCATAGTATAATTAATGAAGCCTTCACTTCGCTAACAAAGAATATGCACTGGAAGATGCTACTGACGAAAGAAGAAGACTACTCTGCATTTGCCTACAAAGTACAAAGTCAATCAAGCCAGAGAAAACTGAAGTCTGCAGCCAATAGTCACCTACTTAATCCACCAGAAGTTCCAAGCAGAACTTTGAGCTTACAACCGTGGTGCGTGAGGAGCATGTTACAGTCAAAGGCTGAAGCACTTGACCCCCTACATCTCATACAAGGATGCTGCTGCCTGGGAGACATGCATCGAGGGAGCTGTTGATAAGAAAGCTATAACTCCACCTATAAGAATCAAAGGTAAACAACTGAAGAGTTCCCTCGACACGTGGTTTCAGCACATTAGTTCTCTACTTGGCAAAACTAGTTCAGAATAACACAACCTGATGACCTTTCTTTCAAACACAAGATAGCAGATTCCTTTTACTCTCAAGACTGGGCCTTTTCACTATATGAGGACTTCTGATCTGCCTGAAGAACTGAAACAACACGCAAGACGCCTGGTCCACAACAATTCCTGCAGTTAATCTTGAAGAAGCCCCTTGTTCATGATCAAAGGTGTTGGAATTTTTGTAACGACATCTACATTGGAAACAACAGCTGCTTTATTATATTAAAATCGTTCATTACTCCTCTGCAAAAGAAAGGTGACCTCCAACCACCCCAACACTACAAAGGAATCAGCACACACTGTTACACTGGCCCTCTAAAGATCATACAATTCAATTCTGCTCAACATAATCGTTTCACGCATAGTCCCCATTCTCAAACGAAACCAGAATGGTTTTCGTAAAGGCAGATCAACAATACCTCAGATACCTGCCCTCCGAAAGATCTAGAAGAGTTGAAATTTCCAAGAGAAAATTAGGTCAATTGTGTTTGTAGACTTTTTCTCCCCTGCTTTGACAGTGTGACAGATATGTAATGCTGCATCATTCTTACCAACTATGGTGTCCCAGACGAGACGGTCAAAGCAATTGCCATCATGTATGATAACCCCTCTAGCTTTGTGCAGACCATGGAGAGCCCACAAAGGATTCCTAACAACTACTGGAATCCTCCAATTAGATACTCTTGCCCCCTATCTCTTTGTAATCGTGGTTGATTAACTCCTCAGACAGCCTTGTCCATCATGAATACAGGGACTCACCATCACAACCCAAGCCATTCTAGACCTACCAAGGCATCATCTTCATACCTTGACTATGCAGAGATCTATATCGCTCTAACAGCTGATCTGGTATGTGGTGCACAAATCTACTAACATTCGTGAGAATGCTGCAGCCAAAGTCGTCCTACATCTAAATGTCCAAGAAACAGAATCTATGCCATCAATGATGAAGATAATCATCATCTATCTGCACTACAGACGGTACCCCCACCGCAAATCAAAGAGTCAGGGACTTCAAGTACCTGGGGTCCGATGTTGCCGACAGCAAGAAGCTTCCTGTCATGCAAAGGAGAAGCTTGGAATGCTGCATAACACACCACCTATGCCAATCTGGTATCTCCAATTCACCAAGCTGAAGTTCTTTAAGCCTGTGAAGAGAGGTATCCTGTTATATAGATATGAGACCTGGACCATGGAAAAAGAGCTACAGGATAAACTGGATGCCACCTACATTTACTTCTGTGGGATTCAAAACCATATACTGTACTGTCGTGAGCACATGACTAAAGCCAGATACTTGGAATTCCGCTCCCTCCAATCTCTCTTCTGTTGCCCAACCAAGCAGATTTGGCCGGCCCGCACTGTTAATCGTGTGATTGATCAGTAGTCGATATGGTTGGCGGTTACCATGCAAACCCAAACAGAGTGATGGCCTCGAGACATGCAGCAGGAACCAATCTGGCTGCCATCCTGCCCCACCTTTAAATGACGGACAGGGCCCTTTGGTCGCACACAAACGGCTGTGGCCGCTAGAATAGAATGGATATTGGTTTCAATACTTGACATTGCCTGGAACACATGGACAGCAAACATTTGAAACATATATACAAACTTATTAAAACACCCCGAGCTATGGCTCCTCCTAGAATTCCATGATTTTAGTGGTTCAGGTGCATTAGGATTAGATCTGATTAGGAAGGAGCCATTTTTTGGTGATATTTTGCTCCTAAGGCCAGATATCGGGCGCAGTATTGTTAAGAATAGTGGCATTTTGAAATTAAAGATGCTGGCCAATAAGGAAATATCTGTGACCGCTGGATGCATATATATTTTCGCCTACATCACACATTATAATTGCCAATCCAAATGGAGCATTCTATGTTGCCCGAAGTCCAATGATATTGAGCGAAAATATACGTTAAAACAGGCAGCCATTTTGAAATTCCACGATGGCCGCCAAAGTAAAATTGGTCACTTTCTGGATGTAATATATGTGTTCCTTGACATCACAAACTTGGGTTTTAGTCACCAAATTGGGAGCTTTCCATAGTTTGCCTCAAAGTCCAGGTCTTGGTCGCCATTATATGTTAGAAAAATGGTGGCCGTCAAAGTCAAGATGGCCGCCAAGAGGAAACCATCCTGTGATTTTTTTGGATGTAGATTTGGCATTCACTGATCACAACATGGGTTTGATCAGCTTGGCCTCCTATGTTGATACAGAGTGTAGATAGCGGCAAATATGTTTTAAAATGGCGGCCATTTTGAAATCACGATGTCCGCCTGAGGAAACCATCCTGTGACTTCTGAATATGATATTTGGTTCCTTGATAATCAACACGATGGGTATTGCCACCCAATTTGAACTTCTATTTTGCTCATAAGTCCAGATATAGAGCAAATAATGTAGAAAAATGCAGCCATTTGGAACACCAAGATGGCCGCCAAACGAAGGTATAAAAAATGGTACAATTTGATTTGGGATTCCTGGGACCCTTATCTACATTTTAAGACCCAACATTCCAATTGTAGCAAAAAAAGAAGCCACAAATCTCAAACATAACACACCGCCCACATAATATAAGCATAATTTTGAACACCCCGGTATATTTAACACCAGGTATTGTGTAACTCTTTCTTTCCTTCCTTGCTTGCTGAAGGGCCAAGTAATACCTTTCGTGAACTCCAGATTTATTTTGAATCTACCTATCATTCAGAAAAGGAACCACACAGTTCACCATGACAAAAAAAAAATGCGAACTTTTTTGGTGTTTCATCATTCATCCTGTATATTTCTGATCCACCCGCTGGTATAACAAGGTGTACTTAGCATTTTTTTGGCAACATTGTAATATAAGCTTCCAAAAATGTATACTTTTAATGGTACTCAAGGTATTGATTACATGTATATCTGTTGAAATGAAAAAAGGCACAATTGTTATTTTCCCGACCATGTAATATTTTTTCGGACCACATATTAAATGCGACCATACACAAAAATCAAGTTTTCCCCTCTTACATACAATTTCTCCACATATCCAACTCAGATGGTCTTAATTTTACTCCACTTACCGTCATCTCAATAGGAGGGATCGCCAATCATATCCCTAAAATCAAAATCACTCCCAATTGCCCTTAACTGTTCACCATTACTCCAAATATTGCATACAAACTCACAATGTGCACAAAACAGTACGCTACATCGCTTATCTCTTTACTATATAACGTTCTTGAGATACTCCTTTACTTGGCATTTTTGTTTATAACACCGAGTACCTCATATCACACTCCCATACTACAATAAAAGATGGAAATTCCCCCTATTTCAGACACCAAAATACACTTGGAACGGGCACATCATTTCTAAAAGTAAAACCCGAATGTCATGCTACAAGTCTACTCGTCAATTGTCAAAATACACGTTTAAAATTATCCTTACCCCTTCATGAACCAAACCCATAATCAACGGCAAACGACACAACTCACCACGAATTAAAACTCACCATCACAACTCATGTGAAACTTTCATCTTCCACTCCAACAGGATTGCAACTCATGCTCGTACCTCAACTCATTCAACACAACACCTACACATACTAAAACAACTCGCATCCACAACATTATCACAATACAAACATAAGCTACATAAAACCACATATCACAAATTTATATTCAAATGCCCCTCCATAGTCTGTCTGGTTAAAGACATGGCATCTCATCAAATGACATTAACCTGTCCACCTCAAACCAAGTAAACTATTACTTGAATACCATCAAATGGCACCCCCATATTTTTTATAATGTAACAAAATGTCACATGTGCCGCTGTACTCCAATGGCTTAACAATTTTGCAACTGTTTTGAGTAAAATGTTACCAAGCTCTTACAAAGTGAGTAATCATGTATCAAAAGCCAAAATCCACATTAAACTCAGAAATTGATGTTTACATGTCCATGTTCCATCTACACAACAGTATAATGATGCTAAAACCTACATTATAAAAAATCAGTGAATGTGGTGCTGCCTGCATACAGGATAGTCACTTGCAATTTTGACACTATCTTATCCTTAAGTTTTCTTTATCAACTTTGACACCATCTTTCCCTTAAGTTTTCTTTAACAAAAGAATCACATCCAAAATTTGCCCCATCCCAATCTCAAAAGTTGGCACAATTCAATAAAATATTCCTCAACTCTGAACTCCATAATCAAAATTGACCTACCTTACCAATGCTCCGACCTAAAGTTGCCACCAAGCCGACTAAAATTTGAGGGTGATCTCCAAATCACATGGAAAACATTATGTTTGAATCCTTTTAAAACCCTATAAAAATTTAATAAGCTCACCCCACCATAGCAAACAGCACAAACACTTGCAAATAACAAACATGTTCATGGTAATGTACACACATTTGCATTAAAACTACAGATACTCGGTCGAATTATTTTTCAACAATTTTATACCAATTACACCTCCTGGGCCTACCACAATGGGAGATCTCATTTGGACAAACTTATTAACACAACTCCCGAATTTTATACAAAAGATTGGCTCCCTATACCTGGTGTACGAAATGACTTTAAATGACCCAACATTATACTATATCAAAACTGGACAATTTTATGAAATGTACCTCACACCATGAGCGTATTAACCAAAACAAACCATTCTTTTTGAGCCGCAATTAAAGGGCTAATTTTGACCTAAATTTACAAGCCTATGCACTCAAAACAAATTGACTTGCCAAAAATACAGTTAGTGATACTCAACTACTTGCACGCACATTTTATGACAAAAACGACTCAAAGTTAATCGGATTCTGTCCTCTATACTGACACAATAGAAAACACCTAAATTTATATATCCCATAGAGTTTACATGGAGCTGTACAGAAATTACATATCTGCCTGGTACATGTACATTGACCAATCGATGTGCACAAATCTACTTGCAAATTAACATATTTCCAAAACAATTTTTACACCAATTGTTTTAACACCACTGTCACTGACCATATTTGTTCCCTCCACATATTTTTGCAATTGCACCCCTCCTAATCTTGTAATGCTTACCAAAACAATAAAACTACCGTCTCGAACATAGCACTCATCACAAATCCCAAAAAAGTACACCACCTGCAGATTTGCGAAGAAATGCACAGGTGCAGATAGTGCTTTGGCCCATGCTGCCATTATTTGCTCAAATTTTATTACCATTTCAGCCAACTCTACAAGTTAAAGTCCCTGACGAATTCATAAGCAACAACATGGTTTAGCAATTCAAAATTTAACTCCACCAAACTCTAAAATTCTTTCCTGACAAACATTTTGTAATGATCCCAACATCGTTTAGCACTTAAAAACTCTATACCAATTTTGGTCCCAGTTTAATTTTGGTTGAGAAAATCCTCATATTTCACAATCCACCCCTCAATACAGCAAGCAACATTGATCAAAACAACAATATTACTTACAATTTACATCACCACAAAATCAACAATTTACAAAAAGTCAGTTCTGTCCAATTCTTGCCTACACTGTGTCTTCTGTATGGTCCACGCTCGTCGGCAACCCTTGTGGTATCGATAACCTACCACATACCCCACAAACAAATGAGGGGGGGGGGCTTTTTTCCAATTCCAAACCAAAATAAATTCCCGAGGCTTGGCCAGATATCGCGATTTCAGAGGAAGTAAAACCTAATTTGTGCACATTCACAGACAGCCTTCAGTAGTAGTCCGTGCCCCTGACGCAAGTCTTCTTGTCGCAGGGTCTGTCGTTTGTAAACAGTCTGATCCAACGCACACCATCCCAAGTTGCGTATTTGAGATAAGATGTGTAACAAACAGAAACAAATATTGACACTGGTCTATGTGAAACTTGTGAGCATGAGTGTCCAAAAATAACAATTACACGAAAATGCTGGAAAAGCTCATTCACCAACCACAAACCTGTTCAAGTGAAAAACATCGCTCAAATCCATGTCAATCGTAATTGTCAGCCTTGCGCTGCGGGACTGCATCATCATCCATATTCCCCATCGTAAACATTAGAGTCCACTTCACACCAGTAAAATTTCACAAGTCGTCGTCCATGTTAATTAAATTAAGGTACCGTCAGCTACATCACCCATCTGTAGTTCGTCGTTGCCCGAGTCCGTCTGAAGTTGATCTCAGAACTTTCCCAAGCCGCACCCGAAAAAGTTAGTACAGACTGACTGCGACTGACCAATCAGTGTTCGCCATGGTCGGGGAATCCCCAAAAAGATGAAAGGTTGCCGCTTCCGCTGGTGTATGCGACCTCTGCGTACATCTACGAACATGTGGCAAACTCAACACTGATAGCTGTTGTGTACAGTTACATTTTAAATTAAAGGGACTCTATTACAAATAATGGGCAAAATGTGAGGGTGGAACTGGAAATCCCGTGACCAGTATCTTGCCGACGCCAGATGCTGCGTTCGGAAGTCAATTACAAAGAAAAAATAACCCAATGGCCGCAGTATTTATCATGCACCAACTTGTACTTGTTATTTATCTCCTGAAATTCTGTTCTTCGTTGAAAATAAATATTAAGTCTGTATTTGGAGATATTCTTGTCGGGAGTCGTGCTAAACGTTTCGACTTATTAATGTTGTTATACTTGAATGAGGGTGATTCGTAAATGTGAAATGCAAAGATTGATAATTACTCGTCTGACATGCCCAGAAAGTTCAGTATGACTCAGTTGTACTAGGGTTCACTATAGTATAGGATAGTTCATGAATCAAACTTACACCCCTGGTTCTTAGAATAGGGGAAAAAAAGTTCTTAGATTAGTTTTTTAAAGTTTTTAGATCAATTATTAGGTGCTTTTTTCTCCATTGAACCACACAGTGAAGCAATTTTAGTGCTGTACAAGGGGCTATCAGCTTGATACTGAATGAACACCTCCCTCTAGAGTTAGCTGATGTGAACCTTCTTACCCTTGCCAAAGATTCAAGAAACTATATTGGTGCTGTCAGAGTTGGCGCACATCAGGCTGCGCGTTAGACAGGCTACGTAGCCAGCCGTGGTATGAGGGGCAAAGGTACCATAAGTGCAACAAAGTACACGAATCACAAGCAAAAATTTCCCGGGACGCAGGCAAAACCTGTTCCAAAAAACTCAAAAGGCTGAGTTAACAGGGAATACCCGGTTTATTTCACGATGTGCCCTCAAAAAAAAATGTTCAGAGAGGACACTCATGCCCCCCCCTCTGCCCCCACATGGCTACGCTACTGCGCGTATCCCCATCTTGCCTGAGAAATTCTACAACGGTTAAGACAGCACCAGCGGCCTTTGTAAGCCCACAATAGGGGACTGTTCAATCAGCCAATATTGAAAGACCCATCAGGGGGACCCATCCCATCGTTATATGTAAATGATCGTAGCGCTGACTGTAGTCACGTGCTCAGTGGGCTGGCTTACACCGCACCGCGGCCTCCACACTCGACACATGGCCACTGACTGCAGTCACTGCCCGCACGCGGCCTCTACAATAAAGATTTCCCTAATAGGCCTATAAAATCTAAAGAGGGAGGGAGGGAGGGGAGGAGGGAGGGAGGGAGGGAGGGAGGGGGGGGGGAGGGAGGGGAGGGAAAAGAGTAGGGAAAAAAGACGTGGGAGTAGAGCTGCGGGAATAAAAAAGGAGAAAAAACGAAGATTGAAAAAATAAAGAAAGCAACGGAAGGAGAGAGGTTAGAACGGGGGAGGGAGGGGAAAGTGATGAGGAGAGTGAAGAGATGCGGGGCGAATATAAAAGGAGACAACAAGATTGAAAAAAAAAGCAAGGTACAGAAACAGAAAAAACGGAGAAAGAACGAAAGGCAAGGGACTCCATATGTACCCCCTCTCCTATATTTACATGCCAATAAAAAGTTATTATTTTAGCTGTTGATTCCGTTTTTGATCAAACAGCCAAATTAAAATAATTTTATATCATGTAAATATATACGAGGGGTATATGAGTCTTTCAAGAAAAGTAGAAAGAGAAACAAAAGACAGAAAGGATAGCATTTTTAATATTAATTTGTTTGTGGTTTATTTAACTTGTTGCTTATGTATATTTCATTCTTTTTTCAAACATCGGCATGACTTACAGGACCCATCTAGACCCGTCTGCATTCGAGATTCCAGTTGCACACATCATTTTTTCTCTTTTTTTTTGAGTTTGGCACCACCAACAATGGACAGTGTCATTGTGATTTCGATTAGAGGAGCTTGATCACCGACTGACAATTGCTCAATAGGATGTGTGGACATCGAGATTCTCTGATTGACAGTCCCCTATTGTTGAGCTTTACAAAGGCCGCGGGGCGGTCTTTACACCGTTGTGAAAATTCTGGGCAGCGATGGTACCAAGATCATGAGAGGAGTGGTACTCATGATCGTGCCCGGGGGCATAATTTGAACCCATTTTTTTAAATGCGATTATGACAAATTTTAAGTGTTGATCTCACTGGAAAGACCTAAGCATTATTCTCATTTGATGCGGCATTATGATTTTTACATAAACATAAATTTCCAAATAAACCTTGGCATTGTAATTTTTTTATAACTTTCCGGCTTACCAGACCATGGCGAAATAATAAAAAAAAAATGCGGAGCTCGGAGTGTATTTACCTTTCTGCGCTTATTTGTTGCGCATCATGCACTGACGTAATTATATATTATTTTTTTTTTTAATTGAGTAAAATTCAGATATTTAAATTATCAATCCAGAGCAAGTAAATTGTATTGTATAATGATCATAAAATTTGGAATTGTACTTTTAATGGTTTCATTTTAACAGATTAACAATTTAACTGCAGTTATGTAAAGATTTTAAATATTTCAACGAGGTTCATGTACAACTCAGGGAGGACACTGCAGATTTGGACGAACCGCATCTTGGAAATAGCATTGTATAGCTGGTTTGTGCTCGAAAAGGTAAGAATATAAGTATGAACATCAGTAGGTTCAATTATCAAGTGTTTTTTTTACTGGGTTGCTATGAGCATTTTTGGGCTTCTAGATTTCTTTTTAAGGGATAGAAAATGCGAGGTCACTTTCGAGGAGTCTTCTGAATATTACGGGAATCGAGGGAGTTGATATTATTTCGGCGATGCTCATGCATGATGTCAATGTCAACAATAAGCTTGAAAAGGGACTGAGCCATAAATTATTGTGTCGTGATCTAAAAACTAGAAGCCTCATCTATTAAAAGTCACTGTAGTAAACCATACAAATTCGGATGCATTAAAAGCATCAATGATTTTTTAGATTGTCTGTGATTATCACGTTAGTGAGATACAAGGAAGTTCAACTAAATATTCTGAATTACTTGCAAAATTTGTTGCCAAATTTTGCATTCAGAAAGATAATGGACTGCTATGATTATGGAAATTCAGCCTACTTATATAAGTTACAGCTTATAATTGAGATTTTGGTGAGTATTCTGAAACTTGTAGGCTTTGATGACCTAAAAGGTCTTTGTAGAGAGGCCTCATTTCTAGGTTTATGGTTAGTTCTGTGAGCATAACCTTTTTGCTTTCATTCATCCTCATTTTAAGGTCCTGGCGCCGCCACGATTGCTAATTAGCCTCGTCCCCAGAAGCCACAGATTTACCGGAAGTGGGGTCAACATTTTGGTATCAGAAGAAAGCACTATTTTTTTCATTACCTGTGAAATTTAGAGCCAAAGAATGGTTTGGTTTGGAGGAATGAGTTGATGAAAATGTAACGCCCAATTTGGTCGACCAATATTAATTTTACACAGTACTCTATGGGGCTTATCCTGCTCTCAAATGGAAAACGCATTGAAATATCGCGCGTCTGCGCAAAACTTTACAGGTGGGAGTTGGTTTTTGGGTGACGGCCATTATCACGATTGAAAAACTTCATATCCTTAAATCGGGCCATACCCCTAACATTGGGACATTATCGTATATCACTTATCAGCTAACGTAAAGGTTAATGCGCTGTACAGGGACCTGGTATCCACATAAGCCAACAACCAAATAACGTCATCGGGACTAGTCCAGGAATTAAACAAAACTGAACTTACATTAAACAGGACTCTGTAGAATCTTACAATACTCCGCACATTGTTTTCATACAAACGGCGAAATAAAAAAAAAAAAACGTTTTTGTTTTTTTTAATATTATTTCAAATCAGAATTAATTACTCCATAAAACTGTCATGAGTGAGTGGTTGCCAGTTTTGGAGTGTGACGGGTAGGGTTCAAAGGCGACACGCGTTGGTTTGTTCATCAACAAACATTACGATTCTCCCATAAGCACTTTTGGGTGAAAGCAGGTGAACACAAGATGACACGTGGTGGATGGTTTTAAGATTGGCGTTTTAGCTTGGTTAGCTTATTGTGGATACAAATCTTTGAGGCCTGGGCATCATTGGGCTATGTATTATTTTAAACAAATTTAACTATTTTCACAGATTTGTGAATGCCTTTTGAAACAGGTTACTGGGGGGTGAAAGTAGAAAGTATGGTTTAATTCAAGATTCAGAATGAATAGGCAAGTTGGAATTACCATTATTTGATTGCTGGAATAGGGCCCTTGCAAGGAAGGTAAATTATATTGAATGGTTTTGTTTGCCCTCAGTCATCCAAGGATGCGAAGAATACAATGCAGGCACCTGGTTCACATGGAACATTTAGCTATTCTACAGGCGATTTTTTTCCTTGTAATTTCTGATGCTTGGGTTTTCTGGAGGCAGATATGGCTCAAGAAAACTATTGCCTGCGTGCAAGGCGCCCTATAGGCTGGTTACAAACCCAAAAGTGATATATGCTGACTCCATGAAGATTTTGTCGACAACAGCCTTGCGATACCAAGCCCTAATAAATAGGAAGGGTGTTTTTACACAACAATGCTTCAACTTCATCTTGAAAGTGATTGATTTTTATTCGAGAATAGAAATGTTGCCACTAAATGCTCTCTTCATATTACGTCAGTGGAAGGTTTTCCCGAAAAATGGTGGAAATTGTGCAAGAAATTTTCATTGAACAGCACAGGTATGGTTCCAGTACCTTCCTTAGAGGAGCAGTGTACACGTACATGTAAAATAAGAATCGGCTATTTCCAGAAGCACACTGCTTAGGCAGTCAATAGGATAAAACTAAAAACTGAACTTTTGTTTGAAATATTTTAACCGTAGGTCTACATTTTCTTTGCTCAAGAAATAAATCAAGCAAATATTTAGTGTCCTTAAAAATGGACTTCGGAGAGAAAAATTGAGAAGGTTCACAGTAGATATGGGTGCATTGGACTAAACCAGTTAAAGACCGACTTGCTTCATATTTTGCTGGTTCTCAAAGCCTATGACTCGCCACTTAACAAAAAGGAGACAAAATAGATCGATATGGCCCAGTGAGTAGGGTGTTATTAACAGTGTACTACAGATACGAACAAGTGTTCATTCACAACCCGATATCCTGGTTTGGTACAATACACCCATGTCTACTAGTATGAACCTCATTTTTTTTCTCTGTTATCCGAAATCCCTCTTCATGCGCTGTATGCTAACATTGTCACGACCAAGGTTGACCAGGAGTTGAAGTTCTGTATCTACTGTCAAGGTGTGAATATCTAGAAGATTAATCTTCTAGATATTCACACATTCAAGATTTATTGATCATCTAGATCATGGAGCTGATAATAAAAACGAGTGTGGACCAGCCTTGCCTCTATTGTAACATGATGTTTATGAGCAACAATGCCGATGAAAAGAGCTTATCGCATTTTTCAAAGCTGACATTCGAAGCTTCGCCATTCAGTGATCATGTCACCACCAATTGGCATTGCTCACGGAACCGGACATGCCCGACAAGGCATTTCAAAAAGAGCCATTTTACTAGCCACATTTACTTATCATACATAGAGCCTATGACCACTGATAGATACATACATTCAAGGCCTTCCTAGCTAGCAAGAGTGATAATGTTAGCTTTTACAGGTAAATAATGTCATAATACCAAATTGCCATAGGGTTTAGAAGCCCAAATTATTCCTAAATACGAACTACGTACGGTGTTGATTTTATTTTGTTCCTGAGAAACGCAACAATTCTGCACATGTGAATAATATACATCACATGGGAAACTGTTTGCCATCATGTCCATTTCCTCTAAACCCCCGCTGCCACACCCGCAAAACGACATAATATGCCGTAGGAAATATTGCTATATTTCAAATATACTGAACAACTGGCGAGCATATAGCTCGACCGATAACTTGTGAATAGAATGTCCAAATTCAATCGGGTTTTCGAGTAATTTATCAGTAAACATGGAAACCTTGAAAATGGATACGGAAGTTTATTCTGTTTTAGCGAGTGACCAAAAACCTGTCTCTTCTACCGCTCTTCCGGTTCACAAAGTGAAAGATCACGGCACGATGTCAAATATTTTTGGAGTGATGAGTGCTCAAGCGTGGAAGAGGCGCATAACCATCATGTACATAAAAGCCGTGTTCAAGTGGCCTTCGCATTCAAGATCGTTGACCTTAACAAAAGCTTAACCGGGTCAAGTACCACTTCACCGGATTAGAGTGCCAGGGTCCACACTCCTTCTATTTCTAGCTCCATGTCTAGATGTATTACTGTAAAAGTGATAATTTTCGCGCGTGTAATTTTTCGTGTTTCAGCGATTTTTAACATTTTTGCTTGTTTTTAAATTCGCTCTTTTCAGCTATCCTACATAGACCTACACACAAAATAAACATTTTCGCGGGTTTTTAATTTCGCGCTAGCTCAGAAGTGCGCGAAAAGCGCGAAAATTAATGTAGCGCGAAAATTTCCACTTTTACCGTATTCATACTTGAGTGGAAAGAATCTGGCAGCATCACCATTTGCAACACCAAATCATCTGCCCTAGTGACACGCATTAAGGGTACAAACTGTTTAAGTGTTAATTTTTGTTCAATTGCTTTAATTTTACTGAAATCAATGATAATTTTAGTGAAGACATGTTGGAATTAAATTTGGAATTTAACATATTTGGCAATATATGTGAGGGATACTGGGGAACTTCATGTACTCTGAATAAAAAGATGAATAGCATCCTAAAGTTAACAGGGCTGTTCAATGATAACATAAAGATATCAACCCTCAGGTTCCATTTACTGGAACAAGGGCCTAGGTGAGTGAAATAAATACAATGTACTACCAGCATACCATTCAGTTTTACAGTTACTACCACCAGTAGACAGATCTATCATCAACTTGATAGTTTCTCTGCCATTTTTCACCAATAAACTTTTGTTCCTGCAAACTGAGATCCTAACTAAAGGGGGATGGCCCTATTTAAGGATATGAAGTTTTCATCTTGATAGATTGGCCTTCATTCCAAAACTCCATCTATAAAGTTTCGGGCCGATATTTCAATTCGTTTTGATGCGAGAGCTAATAACGTGATTTTGTAAGCCCCATAGAGTACTTTGTAAAATTAATATTGGTCGACCAAAATGGGGCACATTTTCGCTCATAACTTCCAAACCAAACATCATTTGGCTCTAAGGTTTCACAGGGTAAATGAGAAAAATAGTAGCTTTCTTCCGCGAAAATCTGGGGCTTCTGGGGACGAGGCTATTAGTGATCGGGCCATGGACCTTTAAAAAAAAGGAATGTTGTGCTGGGGGGCTCTCACTTTTAGTTGTGACTACTAAGTCCAAATTATCACATAATACTGATCTACACTTGCTAAATTTCATAAAAATCAAGGAAAAGTGGTTTTGTGCATTGCTAAATATGGTGATGCCTAAATAAACAAGACAAGCACTGCAAATCAT
The DNA here is from genome assembly GCA_023653785.1 of Ophioderma brevispina. NCBI lineage: Eukaryota > Metazoa > Echinodermata > Ophiuroidea > Amphilepidida > Ophiodermatidae > Ophioderma > Ophioderma brevispina. The sequence continues at coordinate 35,206 of JAMKCH010004512.1, forward strand.
GCCATTGTTGAGGGTTGTGATAAAGTATCATAAGGGTTTGAACTGGTTTTGGTGGATGAGTGCCAGTGACCATCTCTCAATTCGGTGGTATAGTTAAACGTAAAATGTTGTAGTCAAAAAACATGCCTGTGTGAATCCTATCATGGACATCTACACATGGATAGTGGGTCTGAGTCACCGATTGAAACAACAGGAAGTTGCTTTTTGCCCTTTGCAATATGGCGAGAAATAATGCATACACCTGCTGGTGCACATATTCTACACAGATGTTCTATTGTTATACAACATTCCTTTAACTTTGACAATTAAGTGAAGCCATATTGCAGAGGGCAAAATGCAACTTCCTGTGGTTTCAATCGGCGACTATTCAACGGTGCGCCAGCCCGATATCCATGTTTAGAGGTCAGCAAATCCTATGTCTGTCCTTGTCCGCTGAGGGTTTGTACTGAGCAAAGCTGAAGACACACATTCGATGGGTATAGCAGGCACTTATCAGCATTCAGTTTCCTGAGGGATATGCCCAGCAGCAGCAGGCACTTATCAGCATTCACGTTCCTGAGGGGTAAATGCCCAGGAGGTCTCTCATAGGCATCCTGCTTTTTTTTTACCCTTTTTTTAGCTGATTTTTTGAGGCACTGTCCATTTTTTTCAGCAGTTGTCAGCACTTAAAACCATGATTGCTTATAAGTGCCTCTGTATCCTGTTCTATGGTAATATTTTAAATTGCATTTCAGAGGCCTGTACAAAAGATTACGACAATACACCTTAGACAGAGGAAAACAAAACGTTTTGCCTGTACCATTCTTGTTTTTTTCTCCTGACAGGTATTAAAATGTATGGCCTGGGACAACCCCCTCCCATGCTGCCCACACCCCATCCAGCAGCTGTACCAGGTAATGGTAACCATGGTAACACCAAGCATCTTCTTCATCAAGATATAACATCAGGGCAACTCCACGGTAACAGCGTGACATTTTACAATTTTTTTTCACATCCTTACCAGCGATTCCAATAATAAAAATAACATTATCGATAATATTGGACAAGTGCTACAAAACTACATTACTGTCAAATCCAACACTGTAAATTTTTAAAAAAAATGAAGTGTGAATAAACACAGTTAGTCGGCAGGTCACCCAAGTACATTCATAGTGAAAATTGTTGGACAGGGTCATTTAGCATGAGTTTGCACAAATACAATAGGCAAACGACAATTGCTATTGTCCACATTCGTTCCCTGCACACGTCTGCACTTCAAATCGATGAAACACGGCCCATGTTATAGCATATGAGAATTCAATTCCGTGATGCCAGTAAATGTAAGGTAATACATTTTCCGAGGTCTTCGTTTTCGTAAAAGAGATATAGAAATATATACAGACATGTTTGTAACATGCAATTTTCAATTTGGGATGCTTTAAAATTTGGGGATTTCTATAACTTCAGAGACCACACTTTTTCAAAACTTAATTTTTTTTTTTAGCCCCCAATCACCCTTTCACATCATAATTCATATTACAACTTTGATATGTAGTTGACATTCTGCAATAATAAAACATTTTATTTGAATTCAGGTATTTAGACCTGAATTTCAGAACATTATTCATGATAGCATTTTCAACCAGCTATTGAGGTCACAGCGATTGTATTGCCTTCTTGTGTTCAAGAAAGTTGGCGTGACCTCCCGATTTACTGAACATTTAATTGCATTTTAAGTACAGTGGGATTAATAATTACTTGGACAGGAGATACGCACACCTCATGTAAGCGCATTCTTCGACCAATTACACGTCGTGAGATGAGGTGTGATGTTCATCCTGGCTCACGCAGTCCACGCTCGCGTGTGTTCGATTCTCTCCAACAAATTATTAATCAGACTGTAGTAACAGCATGGTAATGGAATGAACGTACATGTAGGCTTACACTCACTGTAAAGTGTAGATGAGGTTTTCTTCGCGCATCTTGTGACCCAGCGTGTGTAACTGCAGGATTAGGGCAGTTGTTAGTGAACAGGTGCTGCCGTATTGCAACTTAAACACATTTGCATTCTGCTCTTCAATTCCTGAAGGGATACTGGCCAGTGTAATTACAATGGGGACTTGTTGGAGCTATTATTTACAATGCTGAGAGAAATGTGGCATATTTTCAAAACAGAAACAAGACCTCAGGATGTGCTAATGTCTTTCTATGAGACTGCAGGATTACAAGTGCTGTTCCAGGTGCAGTCATTTCAAACACCTGGCATTTGATCTCATCAAGAGAGAATTTATAATTACATGGGTTATTGAATTTATGGCATTTTCAATTCATGCATGTATAGCATCAAATAGAGAAGCAAGTCTTTCCATATTCACAGTTGCCACGATGAGCCTCAATTTCTTGTGCTGACAATTTCTCACGCTGAGTCACATGTACATACATAATTTACATATATTCTCTCGGAAACAATAGTTTGCACTCTCTCAAAGCTTCCAGTTGACATCTTGGGGCAATCTACACGGAGCGCAGATCCAGATCCGATGCGCATCACCGAGATCCACATTACAGATCCAGATCATGGGAGACCGTTTAAGAACTCTACACGGCGCAGTGAGTCCGAAAGTACAGCGCCCTTTCGAAGAGTAAAGTGTACAAATGCTACGCGTAACCTTGGTGATCGAGAAATACTTTACGCGTAACCTAAAAGTACGCGATTAAAGTGCAGCGACACTAACCAAACACCATGTACGCGTTGCAGATCTGGATCAAGTTTGGCCGTTGCCCGTGTAGACGCAAACTGGATACGAGATGATCTGGATCCGATCTGGATCTGCGCTGCCGTGTAGATTGCCCCCTTATTGCATACAAATTGATACCACCACATGCCTTAGTACAGGTTGATTTGACATTGATAATCCAAATTACCCTTCAAACAATATTCTTCAGCCAAATATACAATCCAAATTACCCTTCAAATAATATTCTTAAGCCACATTAGATGCAAGAGATTTTAAAAATATAGGATATTAAAATCACTGAAATTCTTCATTCTCGGTTGCATTAAGTCCAATTGCAACCATTATCATGTTTTGAGGAGTCCAAGTGTGTGAAAATATCGGATCCAAAACATGATAATGATAAAATTGGATGATTTACGCCCAATATTAATTGGTCTCGCTATGAGTTATATAATATTGGGCGAGACGCAGTCGAGCCCAATATTTTTGCAACTCATAGCTCGACCAATTAATTTGGGCTTAATCGATCCAATATTATATCAAACTTGGGTCTTTCAATGCCACATTAGAACCTGCATATGTAAATGAGGTCAAAGATCACATATTTAGGTCAAAGGTCACATACTCATGTCAAATGTCATCGGAGGTCAATACAAATATTTAGAGGCTTGGGAAGTTTAAGTGCAGTTGCCACCAAAGGTGGGTCATAGGTACAATATGTTACCCATGTGTTAATGAGTTCAAAGGTCAAATGCCAAGGTCAAAGGACATCTAAGGTCAAGTTGTAAATAGGGTGGTCAGTTAACTTTTTGGGAAGTTGATGTCCAATTGTGACTTAACTTGGGTCATAGATGCAACATTGGAACCACTATATGTTAATGAGGTCAAAGGTCACATGTTGAGGTCAAAGATCATTGGAGGTCAAAACAAACATTTAGGTAAGTTTAGGGGAGGGCGTCGCGATAAGTGCAGTTAAATATCCACTCAGAACAGTGCTTAAAGAAAACACTGGTGCAAAATCTCTTAGAATTTGAAGAGCAATTGCATAAAATTCTTGCTGTACTTTGGCTTGTATTAGGTTGTTTTATGGACACTTCTTATGCCCTAGCTTCATGAGCATTGGATAATAAAGCTTTCCTCCCTGCAAGGTGATCAATACAATTTGTGAATCATAGCCATTTTGGAAGGTTAAATTGCAGTCATTTTCTGATTACTTGTCACACATGAACAATAACACTTTAGTGTAAGATGTAATTAGCTCCCCTAAGGAAATATTTAAATAATATATTTTTAACTTTATAATTCTTTCAGAGGTATTTGCATGTACAACTGTGCATAACTTGTTAAATAGCTGGCCCACTGGCCGAAATTGGACCAGTTGTCTTGTTTACAATAAATTGGTCCACCTGCTTTACATCTGGCCATGATATTTAATTTTCATATTGATAAAACATCCTCTTTTTGATTCACCAAAAACTTACACCTTGTTTTGAAACATGGTTGCTGTAGGAGTCAAGTTGTATGTTTTACGATAGAGGGGTCCAAATCTTCCTGATTTTACATATAATGTGTGATTTCAAGCATCAAATGTAATTTTGGGGTATTTTACCCATTTTAATTGGAATGTTTTGAGGCAAGACACACTCCAAAAAATAAAAGTGGGCAAAAAATGTAATTTTTAACCTAAAATCCCCATTTTCTTAATGCAAACATTACATTTCTTAATGCAAACATTACATTGCACAATATGTCCATCAAATGTAAAATTAGCAACAAACATAATGATTTTTTTAACCTTTAGGTCACTTATTCTTATAAAGCCAATTTTCAAACTAACCTGTTTTCAGATAAATTTTTACAAACAAAATTATTTCTTCAGGCGAATGTTACATTTGCCGGACAAAAATGGGAAAAATGTTTCCGTCAAAAGTGTAACATTCACCCCTTAAAAAGACTCATATCTTCAAAATTACTTGTTGCATGCAACTAAAATTTCTACCAGATTTGGCTTTTGCAAATGTCATGAGTTCAGTAGGTAAAAACTTCTGACAAAGTGCCCAACAAAAATTGTACTGAAAAATGTGTTTTTTAGATAAGGTCAAACTAATGGACCCCTCTCGTGAAATGTGCCATTTAGCAATATAAAAACATGGTCAAAAGAGTGATTTCTGTTTCAACTTGTCATGGCAGTGGGAATTTGCAAAAAATCATCATTTGCACGGTTCACCATTTCAGGTAGAGCCTCGAACTGGTATTGCAATATATGGTGGTATTACATAACATTGCATTCACCTCTTGCAAGGCCATTGGTTTTGTTTAGAGGGAATCAAACCCGATCGAACTGTTACGTAAATCCTCCCATTCATATTGCAAGCAGTTTAAGACTCTCCCTGCAAATAGCGAAACCGTGCAAGAGCGAATTAAGAATTACACGCAGCGCATGCATTTTGCATTGCCGTCTTTGTTTGCGCTTGTAATTACACCCATACTTACACATCTACTCAAGTGCCACTACAAGGTAAAATAGAGTATAGGACTGGACAAACTCACACAAAGCTTTACTATATGACCCCTTACAAAAAAAGTTGCAGAGTTATACTGACATAGAGATCATTATGAAGAATGGGATACAAAATACCACAGCAGCTGACAATGTCCCGCTGAGCTATTATTATGACTATCATTGTTGGTCCCCCGCCAACTTTAGTTGGCAAAGGGGACTAAATGCCCTGCGTCCGTGTGTGTGTGTGTGTGTGTGTGTCCCACACGATATCTCTGGATCTAAGCAAGTGTGGGTGTCCATCTTCGCAACATAGATGCATCTCAAGTAGGCGGTTGCTGGGATGTAAAGTGGGTCATGTGACATAGGTCAAAGTCTAATATAGTCAAAAATAGGGTCAAATTTGGTCAAAAATAGGGTTCTATTGTTATAAACCTTGTAAACACGGTATCTTTTGATCTAAGCAAGTATGGGTGTCCATCTTCGCACCATAGATGTCACCCAAGTAGGCGGTGGATGAGTTCGGAGGTGGGGCTTGTGGCATGGGTCAAAGGTCAAATATGGTCAAAAATAAGGTCAAATTTGGTCAAAAATAGGATTAATTTGCTATAACCCTTGACAATTGTGGTAGGATGATAAAACTTGGTGGGTGTGGTCAACATTCAGTGCCAAAAAATTTGAAGGTCATTTCAAGGTCATGTTGGGTCATCCAAGGTCAAATCCATACACATGGTTGTATGGTCATGAAAAACTGATGGTGTAGTACAGGGGTAGCGCTGCATGGTAAAGTTTTTCTCTCCCCGCTCCCACATTGTGGAACTCACTACCATCTGAACTCCGTTCTGCTACATCACTGCTTACCTTCAAAAAGGTACTTAAATCCTATCTGTTCCAAAATTAAATCTGGCTGCGTGTTTCAGTTTTGCTGTTTTTGGTTTGATTTTTTGCGTTTTCATTGCATTTTTTTAATTTCCATCTCGGCGCTGTGATCTATATGAAATGGCACCTTAGAAATACTTATGTATGTATGTAGGTATGTTATATTGTATGTATAAGCCCAGCCTACCCAGCCTAGAAAATGTTTTTTTCACTTGGAAAATTATTTCGAAATGCCCACTAATCAACAGAAAAATATCGCTACTAACAATACAGGTTTCTGCCTTTTTGAAAGTTTGAAAGATGAAATTCTTGAAAGGAAAGTTTCGCAATCAATATCACTTAATATCACGTTATGTCCGGTCGGCTATTTTGGACTCCCTAGCACGACAGACTCCCTAGCATGTTATGAAATGGTCTGGACGCAGTGCTTATGTTCGCCGATTGGTTAAGCTGTAATTTAATGGAATTTCTGGCCAGTTAAAGGATTTTTTTGATTGGCTATCGGCAAACATCAAGGGCATTTTAGAATGAAGAACTTGTGATGGATATCTGGCACTGGCAGGTATCGCAAAGTAATCAGCTGTATACAAATCGTGCGCTTTAAAACAAATATTAAGGTTTGTGATTCTGTGCACGTTTTTTTTTTATCTCCGGAAAAAATGTAAAATGGGGAGGTTTTCAATTCCACAGTAGTAACACTGACGTGTGGTTTGCCTGCTCCAGTTGAATTTTTTTGGACCCCCAACCCCCCTCTGATTGATTGTGAAATTCATTGCGTCCCATACTTAGCTAATTTTCCAAAAACTGCGTCTGGACGCAGAACTCAGGAAAACGCATCCCAGATGTGTAAGATTCATTGGAAATTGTGAAGTAATTCAAGTTGGTTCATCTTAAAGTTCAAATAACTACAAATAGTTGTGTATGGTCAATGTAGCAATCACATTTGATACATTCAAAAATGCACTGCAGTGACAGGAGCCTCAGTGGCTTGAGACCACAATCCTCCCTACAGATTGTGATCTAAAATTATATTTTTGCTCCATTTAAACTAACTACCGCGGGGACCTTTGTGGTTCTAGAACCGCCTGTTCAATAGATCTCTTCAAAAGACTTTCGGAAGCGTTGTGAATGCGGGTTTTAATAATAAGGCTTTAAAACAAAAAGGTGTGTCTGGGAAGCATTTTTTTGGTTTAACTTTTCAGGCAGTATAAAAGGACCATTTTATGACCAACGAATTCTAACACAATCTTCAATTTTTCTTGGGAAATCCGAAGTAAATGTCTGCGTTTTCAAATGGCCAGCTCAGTGCGTTACCTGATTTTTGTAATTCATGCACAGTGGGATTTTGCCGACTGCTGTGCAATGCCCCTCCCTTAAACATCCCATATTTTTCAAAATAACCACAACATTTCACCAAAACACTCCATTTTTCAGAAAAAAAAAACATTTTTTTTACCAAGAATTTGCTGTTTTACTAAAAATGTTATTTTTTTTCACCAAATACTCATCATTTTTCACACAAAAATACCACTTAATAAAGTTTGGAAGGTGTCTATTACTTCCTGGCAGAAAGCATCCGAATGGTATTTATCCACATTGATGCTTTCCACAAGGAAAAGTGATGGATACCATTTGGACTTAAATACTCGATGTATTGTCTGTATAAACGCTCTGGGGCTCAAAAATTTTCATAAAGGGCTGTTTATTATAGGTCATTTGTTAATATTCCCATTGCAAACGATAGCCAGCACCAACTGGAATACCCTGGTGCTCCTGCACAAAAGGATCCATATTTGGACAAGCTCAATAACATCAACAATGGCTGCATCCACAGCTGTTCAAAAATACCTGATCTGCTCGCTAAGATGGAGAAATGTAATTTCTATGAGAATCTACACTTGTCATCAAAGGTATCTCAATTTTAATTGACAAAATATTGGGTGAGCTGTGCACATATTAGCCAGATTCGGGCTGGCAAAATCTTTCACAAATTTCACAATCGCGATGGTTGATTATCAGAGTATATTTTGGACTTCCATTTTTGGCATGATATTTGGTATTTTTAGGAACATTTGGTCAAAAAATTGAGGTAGCGTTTATTAGAAGGGAGCGTTTATTACAGACAATACAATACAGTTTAATCTTTTGATCTTCCACCAACCCTAGCTTGTTACATGTAGCTCATTTGGATAAAGCACCATGTTAGTACGAAGGTTGTCGGTTCAAATCCGGGAAAGCACATTTTTGTCAACTATATAGATGCACTGACCAGCTCCAGGGAAAGATTAATACAAATTTATCCACATGAACCACTAAGTAGTTAAACATTAATTACTAATATTAATATTGTCCAGGTATGATTGCAAACATTTTAAAGGTCTTCTATATCCTGTGTTGCATGTTAGAATAGAGATGTTTTCAGGTAATATTGCTACAGGAGCATTAACACATCATTATTGCCCATACTTGTACATAACCCCACACTAATGCTCCAGGGATTATTTACTGACAACATGTCATTCGTCCTGTTTTATACAGGTATGAACTTTTTTATATTGTTTTATTGTCTTGGAGTTGTTTTTATTTGCATTTATCCCTTTCTGGATAACCTCAGAGGTGGTGTTTTATCTAGCCCCTTTTGCATTGTACTGGGGGATGCTGCACTGCATCATTTTTTAACCCTTTTTCAATACAAAGATTCTGAAAACATCACACATTGTCAGTGGTTTTTAAGATGGCTTCCCAAATGCCTGCAGGTCATTTGGGAAGCCATCTCAAAACTACTGCCCTAAGACTGGGCTTGTTCAGGATGTCAATGTTCGGTGCATTTTGAATATTTTTGATCTCTGAGCAATGAATAGTACCTGCAGGACCTCAAAGGATTAAGTGTAGATGAGACTAAAGGTCCATTCATACTTCACTGCATCGCAGTGCAGTGAAAACCATCTCTGCCTCAATACAGCAGCAGCGCAATGTAATTTGAACTGCTTTGCTGCTGTGATGAGTCAGAAATGGTTTTTATCCATTTTTACTGCAGTGAAGTATGAATGGACCTTAACAATGATTCAGTTACAAGGATTATCCCAAACATGAAGAAGATATAGGAAGATAAATGGGAGAAGTCGTAGCTAGCCGCCATCTTTGACATGCACAAAGTTGGTGTACTTCCAGATTTGTTCAGTGCAACATTTGTAAAATCAAAGGTTACCGATCACTTTGGCAAGAAGATAACGAAGTATACCAAATCCCATCCATGGACAGCAATATCCAAGATGGTGGCATACCCATTGATGATTTACTGGTTCCCAGAATAATTGTAAATATGCCCTGATGACAGCTCGAGAGCTATGGATTGCCCATTTACCTTCTTGAAAGTACTGACATTACCTAGGTATGCAATGAAGTATGAAGTAAGTACCGAATTACAATACTTTTGTAAGGTCACATGACTACATCTCAATGTAAAGTCTAACTCACAATGCATTATGGGAATGCATTAACTTTACCCAATTCTTGACCTTAACCTGAGTGGATCAGGTCAAGGCTAATTGATGATACCAATTTCTTTCCCATTTCTCACCTTGCTACAGGCCCAATGAATCCTTCCTATCAACCAAACTCGCTTCCAGGTTATCCTGCAACGGCACCAACAGGTGAGGGCTTTGGTACAATTCCCGGTCAAGGCAAGTGTTCTTTTACTTGAACCTGGTTTTCTACCCTGCATGATTGTCGTGGTGGTCACATGCATGCTTAAATAATAAAGTAGTGTAGATGGTGTTTAAGATTACAGCAAATTGCTTAGGTTAGATTGTCCATTTTCAGTTCGCAGACTGCACAAGTGTATGGTTTTGAGCAAAAAATATCAAATTATAGCCTCTGCACCAGTTTAAATTTATTGCTTATTACAATTTATACTCTGGCTCATAATTTCTTGGACAGTTTAGAACGTACGCCCGCTTTCCCGCCAAAACGGCGCACCATTGGGTTGCACGTAGATGCAGTACGCGCAATGAGCAACACGCACGTTTGTTATGTTCCAAGAAATTATGGCCCATAGTGTAGAAGAACAAGCCCATCCCACGGCACCCAGGATGCGAAAGGTAGTATACCATCAGTGATGAACAAGTGCTCTATACGAGGTAGCACTCAAAACTGATCAGGACGGCTTTGGACAGCCAAGGATTTCCACCCTTCTCTATATCATAAATGGGCATATACAAGGTAATACATCCAAAGAAGTAATGGCTTGATGTCCCTGCAGAAGGGCATGGTCTTTATTTCGCAGTTTGTTTGTTCAAGTCCAAATGAGCTGTGGGGAGAGTGGAAGTCGATTGTTAGTCACTATATTCCATTTACCTTCCTCGAGTCAGTGACGTCAACGCTTTCAGGCAGACTTTTTTGCGTGTGTATTTCGCATCACCTTTACACGCATGCGTGCGTCCGCCAGCGCTTTGAATCAATACTCGCGATTTAATGCTGCAGCTATTGCATTACGCACAGACGTCACTGACTCGAGGAAGGTGAAAGCACTATAGTTATAGTTCTCATACAAATTAAATCCAGAACTTAGTACCTCTAAATCCCAGCCAGTGGCCCTACCTGGGTTTGAACCAGGGACCTGCAGCACCAAGGGAAATAACCTAACCCAGTGGATTATGCAATAAGAGGTAGAATGTTCATCTATTCACACAATTTTTGCACTGGTGGTCAAAATTTTGTGTTCGAAAGAGGCTGGATTTGAGGATTGGGGTGAGGGTTATGTTTGGGTTTCAGGATAATGATAGAAGACAAGCGTACTTTAAATATAATGGCAGGGTATAATGTAGTAACAAACCATCAAACACTTAATCAGTTCTATTGCACCAAGTTTTGTATTGTGGCTAATCCAGGAGTAAATACTAGCAGCTATAATCACTGTCAGAATTTCTCAGGCAAAATTGGGGTATGCGTAGTGTGATGTGCGCCAACCCGGAAGCACAAATAAGTTCTTGACAAGCATCACATGATTTATAATGGCTGGGAGCGGACTGACATCACATCGCTTCACCGCGGTGAAAAACAAACCAGGGAAAGCCCAGGGAATCACTGTTTCGCGGTGAAAACAAAGTGCGCAAAACCAAAAAGTACAATCACTGCACATCGCGAGATACTAGGCTTTCAGCGCGTATCAATGATTTGTTTTTATGCACATTGTTGCTAAGCATATTTTTGCAAAATGCCTGGATGTCCGCTTCCGGCTATTGGTCGGGAGGCGAGCACCTATACTTCGATTTAATTTGCATTAATACATTGCGTGCGTTTGGCTTGCCTGAGAAATTCTGACAGCGATTATAAATCCTTAATCCAATATCATTATGTTAGTGATTTTGTTGTGTGTTATTCTAGCTGCAGCATATGCCAGCAATGCTACTAGCCCTAGAGGAACACCCCCAACTATTGGGTTCAGTCCTAGTGTGTATCCACAAGGTGCAACAGCCTATGGATACGGAGCACGTAAGTACTCTCTATCAATTAGGGGTTCAAACATGTTACAGAGTGGTTCATCACAAATCAACAACGAAGCATCCATGCGTCCGCGTATTTTTATCCCGCGAGGGCGTCCAAGCGGGATAAAAATCCGCGGACGCATCGGATGCAGAGTTGTTGATTTATCATGAACCACTCTGTAACATGTTTGAATCCCTTTAAACAATGAAAATCTTAAAAACTAATATCGTGTATAGAGGAACATAATTATTCTCACTATAATACTAAAATGTTCACAGTTCACTGAAATCTTTCCTCGTTTAAATATTTTAGCAAAATCTAAAGCAAAACGATAATTTTGGCAAGTTTGTTGCTCTGCAAGTTTGCACCTGGTGTCCTAGCGCGTACTCAGAGTTCCAAACGTGACGAACAGTGCGTTGACTTAAGCGTACCGCATAAACGCAATGCCGTGAACACTGCGCCGGGCATAACATGCTAATTTGCATATCAACTGTGAGTTGATAACAAATCAACAACGGTACGCTAATGGAATAGGAGATCCAGTGAGTTGTTGAATTAGTCAATAAATATATAATTTTGGAAACCGGTATTCTCTTTATGACGAATTGAAACCAAGGCGATGCCATTATTTTAAGTGGAAGAATGAGTCCGGAGGCAGAGTTCTTCCACGCAAAAATAATGGTGTCCCAAAATGATAACTTTATTTTCATTCTTAAACCGCTTTATAATTTAAGGTCATCTTTAATCCAATTTCGCGATCTTTATGGCTTGAATATAGCAAGAAAGGACTGCCGCCACCCATTGAGAAAATGAGAACAATGCGTTGAATGCAACGAACATATGCAACGAGACGTAACATTGGGAGGCGCGCACAAAATATAGCAAAACGTGGTATGATGCGAGCTCTTCAACCTCCAAATAACGTCAATACAAAGCGTGTACTACCTGGGTTCAATTATCGAATTGAACCCAGGCATCAGCCAATGAAATTACTTTCATTTTTAAAGGTGCTTGTTCTGATTTATGTCTATTGTGTTCACTACTTGATATGAGAGCCTGGTACTTACACATAAACCCCATCAAATACCGTAGGAAACAAACTTGCGGTTTGATGGTAGAAGCAATAATGCATATTGCAAAGCCCTATTCAATACTGTGCTAATATTGATGGTTAACCATTAAAGCAGCATTTTTTTGTTTATATCTCGGGAATGAAATGGATTTGAGGGCTCAAATTTCAGGACGACAATGATCAAAATCGATACTACTTCCAGGTAAGTCGGGGGGTCCCCAAAACAATTGCAAGTGCCTTACAGTGAATTCAGTGCTGCTGTGAAAAATCCATTGCTGTAAATTCAATTAGCATCATCTCATATCTTTGTGAATCTTTGACAGCAACCTACCATGGGAGTTCCAGTTACCCGTATTCTGCAGTGTACTCCAGTGCCAGTACTGTAACACCCTCTCCCTATAACCCTTCCAGTTACAGCCAGGTAAGCATACTGTACAAGTGGAAATTTTCGCGAGGTTTTTATTTTCGTGAATTTCGTGAGTGATTAAAGGGGCCATCTTCAAATCACTAAGGACTCACATTTACTGTCCTTATCAGGCGATCAAATGTGTGACTTACGAACAGGGACACAATGTATTTGAATGGGCCCGAATGCGACACACAATAAAATGTTGTTAAAGAGACGGATTGATTCATGGGTCTTCTCTTGTTAATTATTATGCCAATAATAGTGGGAAATAGAGTTTTGCACTTATCATCCCTCTGATAATATTCATACTAAAACTTTATCGCTAACATTACTATTTTTGAACAGACACATTGCACAGACAGCATTCGTTCAATAATAGTAACATTAGAAATACATTTTTAATCTAGAATTTTCAAATTTCCAAATATGTAAAATGCTGTTTTCTATGTAGTAATAATGTGTAATTAAATATTAAATTACTCAATTTGTATTTTAAATCTAATAAAACAATAGCCATGATGGGAACTCTATGTATGGGTTCTTTACTGTGAAACATGCCTAATGCACTTTTTGACATGTTCTCAAGTATTGCTGGCAAGAAGACCCAAAAAGCAAGGTCGGAATTAAATGAAATTTTGGGAATAAGCCTTTATCAAGGGTATCTAGTGAACCATGAACAAAAGAAAGGGAGCTAGGATCAAAAATTGTTCCTTTAAATAAAATCCAGTCAGTGTGTGAAATAAACTTGACTGATTGACTGAGTGTGATGATGCATACAATAATAATTATAGCAATTTGTGAAATTGAGTCATTCCACCATTTGGACAAAATAAGATTGTACTAAATTGGAATTGAACTTGCATGGGAATTGAACTTGCATGGGAATAGCAATAAACGGGAATTGGAATAGATGGGAATTGGAATAGATGGGAATTGGAATAGATGGGAATTGGAATAGATGGGAATTGGAATAGATGGGAATTGGAATAGATGGGAATTGGAATAGATGGGAATTAGAATAGATGGGAATTAGAATAAATGGGAATTAGAAATAACTGGGAATTGGAATATAGTGGGAATTGGAATAATGGAATTATAATAAATAGAGTGGGACCAAATAATGTTTTGTGGACTGCTTGAGAATCAAGTTAAACTTGGACCCTGTTGGATGCTACCAAATTTGCTAGATGTGAAATTCCATTGCATTGTGGGGTAAATGTCCCTACAATAGTTCCCGGTTTAAAGGTAATTTTGATATTGTGCCATTAGACATGGTATGAACAGTCTCCAAGGTATGAAATTACATAGATTGTGGTTGGGGGGGTGGGTTATATTGTTATTGTTTTCTTTTTCTTTGTTTTCTCAGTCAAGCAAGCGCTAATTAGAGGTACGTAAGAAAGGTTTTTAACCCCAGGGGTTAAGAAAATTAAGTAAAACCAACCAAGATCATGGAAATCCTTTGAACCCTTATTAAATACTAGTGAACCACAAAATTCTTAACTGCGGATTGCTTTTGGACACTGATCTCTCTTTCAGTCTGGTACTTCGGCATATAACGCAAGTTCTTTAAGCTCGGCTTACCCGCCAATCTGTCCAGCAAAGCATGATACCAACATGGCTATGATACAAGGCGTCCCAAGGACAGTCCTATGTAACAGCTACAAGGGTAAGTCCTGTGCATGGACAACTGCAAGGGCAACAAAAAGTAAGTGACCCCTAGTAAACTTTTGTGACTAATGCAATCGTGCATAAATTCTTGTAGTCCAGTTTAAGGTCATATAGAGCCTGTCCAGTTGGTACATGTAATCTTACATTGAGGTATGCGACGCCGCTCACTGAACATGTTGACGGCTACAGAAATCGGTGTTTTTTAGTTTCACTTTTTACCCATATCTTATAGTATTTTTATATAATAATAATAAAGGCATCTCACTTTCAATTTTCTCTCTGCATGATTTTGAACTAATTTAAGCCTCATTTTAAAGGGGGATGAGCCAATTTAATTATATAACGTTTTCATCTTGATAGAATGGCCTTCCCAAAAGCCCCATATGTAAAGTTTAGCGACGATATATCAACCCGTTTTGATGTGAGAGCTAAAAACATGACTTTTTTAAGTCCCATAGATTAAATTAATATTAGTCAACACATATTAGGGCACATTTTCACTCATAATTCTTACGAACCAAACATCCATTAGTCCTAAAGTTTGAAAGGGTAAATGAGAAAAATATGCAATACCAAAATACATTTCGAAATGCATAAATGCATGGATCTTCTTGAAAACAGTGATATATTATAAATATGAATCAAAGCTGTTCACAATTTGATATGAGATTGTGGCATTTCTCCCTAACATTACACCTATGCTACTGTCTTGGGCCCTCATAAAAAAAAAAAAAAAAAAAAAAAAAAAAAAAAAAAAAAAAAAAAAAAAAAAAAAAAAAAAAAAAAAAAAAAAAAAAAAAAAAAAAAAAAAAAAAAAAAAAAAAAAAACAAAAAAAAAAACAGCAACAAACAAAAAGAAAATGAAGTCCAACATGCGCTAGCACTGACCTTATGACTGACTAGTTTTACATAGGACAGGGTTCCCACTGAAACAACCTAAAAATTGTCAAGAGCTTATTTCCAGAACTGATAAAAACCTGCAAATTAATTTTAAAAAATATGGAAAAACTTGATTTCCAAGCATTCATACTCATATAGATTGAGTGTTTGTTAAATTTCTGGTGAATCTGAGCATTTTGGAAGATGTTCTAATTATATTAGGATAACAAGGCCAAGATAATTGTTAAAAATTATCTGGAAATTTGTCCAGAAACCTGAAAAGTATCTGGAATTTTCGATCAAAAATCAGAAATGGTGGGAACCTTAGGAGCCTACGTATGAGCTAATGTGTTTTGTTTTTAACCTGAGCCGTAACAACCTGACAGCAGGCTTGGCAATCAATGACTTGCATGCATACAGGTGGGTGGCTTTAACTTAGTAAAGGAATGCAACTCACATCTAGCTTATCAATTGTATACATTCTGTCTTAGCAATGTGTAACACTAAAAACAATGCTCTCACAAAGTGGCGGGTCTTTAAATTTGCTGTACCTTTTCATTTGAGGACCACAGAAAAAAACTTTGAAGGGAAAAATGGAAAAATTATGTATACTCTTGGTAAATCAATATGTGATACACCTTTTAGCTGTTACTGCCCCAGTTAACAATTTTCATCCAGAACAAATCAACCTTGTTGGGACTATGATATAGCTCACACTAAACGAAAATCAGTTGTAAACATGATTGATGTACCTCAGCATGTGGGATCCACAAGAGCCTTTCATTGCAGGATCTCTTGTAAATGCAGCTATCGTAAGGGTAGCTCTGTAACTCATCTCTGTAACACTAAGGGTTTGTCGCCATCTTGGAATGTCTCCCTCGGGGCAGAGTTGGTGTCTTTCACGAGTTGATGTTTTGGTGACAATGACCTTCCTGGGAGAAAGGGAGGAATGAAGGAAGGGAAAGGCAGACGGTTCATTGAGGAATTGAACCAGGGACCAATCGAGTGACTGGCCCATGGCCAGAGATGGCAAGCCATCAATGTGTCGCTGGCCCACCCAACAATTTCGTCCCTACCTTGTGTGTGTTTCATGACATAGTCTCCTCACGTTCAAGTAATAATACCCATGCATTATGCCATCACTATTTGCACATGCTAATGAGCTCATTTGCATATTTGCTTCCTGCCAGGAGGGTCTTGCAAGTTTTAACTTGCAGTATTTTGGAAATATGACCTGATCATGATCAAAACAAAAATTGTTCTGGTATGAAAAGGGGCAGTAGGCTATGCAATTTTGTTTTCACTATTTATGTTATAATGTTATTCATAAAAATGCAATAGCATGTATGTAGTATGCATAATTATATATGTGCATTTCATTTGATTAAAGTTTTGCTGAAGCTCTCCCATTATCTAGAACCCTCACAAGTCTAGCTTTTTAATTTTCATTAAAGGGCATTATATGATCCTCAGCTTTTTCTCCTGAACTTACCTTAGAAAATGTTGATTGCCAGGCAATATCATTTATATCATTGGCCTAAAGATTGTATATACACATGTGTAAGTTTGTTCTACTCTGGAGGAAAATCACAGAAATTCACAATTTTGTATTTTCTGTCCATAAACTGACAGAAAATACAACAGGGTCGCCCGATAAAACAGTGAGATACAAAACTGCAGATAACATCAGACCTTCCATAAGAGATAAGAGATAACTTTTCAAGGCTATATGTTGGATCATTGATTTAAAAGTGAAGCTGTAAGATCACAAAATGCACCTTTAAAGGCTCAATATCATGTGCTTTTTAAAATGGTTTTCCAATAGAGTTTAGATCCTGGTTGTGTCATCAAGCTTTTTTAATCCCATGATCTTTAAGCCAAGGTGCTTGTGGTGCGCTTTTTTGTTTGTTGTGCCAATCGTGCAGTGGCAACAGCAGCAGTGGCAGTAGTCACTAGTTTAAATGGCTCTCAAACAAAGCCCTCGATCTGTTTTGGATTAAACATTGACTGAAGGACCCTTGTATGAATCCATTTTAATAACATTAGTTACAGGTTCATAGCTCAAGGTTGTACAAGGAAATGTTCATTCTCACAAGAAACTGGGGCATTAAAGATGCTATTTTTTCCCACAAGGAATGACTTGGGAAACATGGGTATTGACTTAGTTTAGCGAGGGGGCAATGAAGGGATGTGTTGAGAATGAGGTCAAAGGTCATATGAAGTCAATCCATTCAGAGGTTCTAACAAAAGAAAATTCCATTTCTAATACAAGATTATGTATTGTCAGGAAACAATGTACTATATACCATTGCTTGGTGAGGGAGAATTTATATGTCTGTATCTCAAGTGAGGTAAAAGATCATTTGAGGTCAAAATTACCTTTGGAAAGGTCAACGAAGCAACTTATCTATATGGAACTTAGTACCTTGATAGCATAGGAGATTGGTTATGAAATAACACTGACAGGGGGTCAAAGGTCAGGTTTAATCAGTTAGTGTTAGTTAAACCAAAGTTTTTAAATCCGGTTTTGTCCCGTTAACGAGGGTGGCCGGATACACCTCACACTCAGCAACACTGCTGTGTGAGGATTTATTGGAGCAAAAGATAATTGACCGGATGCCCTTCCTGACGTCAGTCCACAGTTTTTGGCGGTGGGCCTAGCCTTTGGGCAACCATGCCCGCTATATGCAAGGCAGCATGTGCTGGATGGCCGCTATTAGCTCTCCAGAGCTGACGCCCTTGTAGGTAGATCTTTTTCATTCTACCAGGGTAACCAGCTACCCTCCTCATCAGATTTCCTTAGGAATCTGATGGGGGGGTGCCGGTTTAGCCGCTGACAACTCGGCCAAGGGAGAGGTCGTACTGGTTATCAGGATACCAGTAGCAGGCACTCAAAGGAAACCTGACCAACCTCACTTGAATAATAATTCTTACTGAGAAAATGATCCATCTATTCACAAAGAAAATAGAATTTCTTCAAAAGAATGATGGATTTGTATAAAACCAGGATAATAATGTTGCTTGGAAATGGTGAGTAAAACCATGTATTAAGGTGAGGTCAAATGTCATTTGAGGTCATTAGCAGACAAATTCAGGGATTAAATGGCATTTCTCTTCACATGGGAGTGACCAATATTGCCTTTTATTTAGCAAGGTTGTGAAATAAATTTAGCCAAAGGGTCATTAGCAATCAAACTGCTACAAACAAATCTTAGAGATCAACTGAGAAGTCATAAACTGTTGCCACTAGCCAGAATGGATGCATACAAGTACAAACCCTGCCACCAGCTTTTTCCAGATCGTCATTGTCCTGCTCCCAAACTTTCAAGTCTATAGTTTGCTTAGCACTGAATAGATTGGAAGCAAATCTTTTTTTGTGTGTTTCTATGCATCTGTTAATATCATAAAGTGTACCTTTTTGTGATGCTGCTCAAACTGTATTTGTCTTATCAAAACTATGACTCAAATCATGATTGAGGACCATATTTGGTTCTCCTTTTTGCAATTTCCAAATGGCACGCCTTACACTGATTTGTTTTCATTTTTAGCCCACAATTGCTCAGTCGGCTGGTCTCATGTCCGGGGCTACTTTAGGTACAACGTCTCCTCATGCGGCAGCAGCGGCAGCCGCAGCTCAAGCTGCGTATTACCCATCACCAACATGGCAACAGCAACAACAACAACCAGCACAGCCACACCGAACCTTCAATCCCAATCCCTACGGCCCGCACTGGTAGGTCTCATATTACCTCTGATAGCTGATATTTGATACGTTTGTAATGGGATACCCTGCCGTCAAAGGTCTGATATATGTACGATGACTCTTATTCTCTGATAACTGATGTAAAACACACTCTCTGGTGTGCCACATCTGTGATATTAAACTGTCTGATATTTGATATGTAGGCAATGTGATATCTGATCTGATATTCCATGGTGCGATCAAATCAGTATGATAAATGTACAATGACTCTTATTTTCAGATTAACTAATGTACACCCTCCAATATCAAAGATTGAGGTACAGTGTATGTCGAATATTTGATAGATCGACAGTCTGATATCTGATGTCCCATGTACTGATATCAGATGTTAAAAAACACTGATAACCAAACATCTGTATTTCTGATACTAGATATATATTTCTGATATTTTCCCATTTCAAGTGTTAAAATATCTGTTATCTGTATTCATGAAGGCAAACAGATGTCGTACAAACAAGAGTGTAAGAGATAGAGAATCCGGAAATGTAGTCAGAGTCTAAAAAAATTGCATATCTGATATTTGATGTTGATCATCTGCAATACAACAATCCCAAGTGTCTGAAATCTAGCATCTAATATCTGTTATCCGTTATCATGTACAGTAGGGGAGTTTTGCCAGATTGGTGTGGCGCCCTCTCCATGACTCACTGTTGAGCCGACACCAAAAATGCCGGTGTCCAAGTTGAAAAAAAAAGACAAAAAAAATGTACCTAGCTTGTAAATCAATTAAATAAAAACCAAACCAGGGGCAGAGCTTATGGTTTTAAATTATGCGTAAGTTTTTAAACCAAATGAACACTACACACACACAATAATAACAACAACAACAATACAAACACAATTTATAATACACAATAGCAAAAAAAATTGTGACTTAAAAAAAAAGATGTGTACACGAGGTAAACTGTGAGTGGTATGTTTCCCAAATTGGGAGCTGGTTTAAGGAGTTCTTTCCTTCCAAGTATTATAGTGAATAAGAATTTGTGCATTTTTTAGGGTGTGGAAAAAAATAACAAAGAGTCTAGAATTGTAACAGTGTAAGCGTGCATACGAGACCGAGTGAGTGTTAATCATTAGGGCTCTATTTGATTTCTCAAAGGAAACGAAAAATACTTCACACTAAATGTTTTCATCTTGTAAGCATCCGGTCTTCTTGATCCATTCTAATTTGGATCATAATCCTGTCTTTTGTATGTAATCCTAATTAGGCGAGTACATGTACGTAGGAGTTGTATCTGTGACGGCTGTCTCCATACAGAGCTGTAAAAATTGTTTTTTCCGGCAGTGCATTAATTTTTGCCATTCGAACTACTGTAAACCAGGAACAATTAAAAAAAATATGTAAGGATAACAAAAGTAAAGAGCTATGCGCAAAATTTATAAATGTCATTTTCACACAATGTCATTATTGACTGCGTGCAGATGGCGATGCTTTCCTTCATGAATACACAAAACACGACAATGACTTTGAGGGTCAAGAGTAAATCAAGGCCGTCCTCTTACAAGAATTAATGTACTGCTTTCTGTCAGCCCTAGTAGATATGACTTCGTGTATTCGTCTGATGCATGTTCACGGACTGCTTTCACGATGAAAACAACTAATTATTATCCTTTCCTAGTACTTACTATATGGTAAATAAATAAAAGCTCCCTATCAAAAATTTAGTATATTTAACATCAGTGCTGCACTTTCCATGTTGATATGTTGATGAAGGTCATTGGTCCAAGAGCAAGCTTTCAGTTTTATTTAAATGAAGCTAAGATTTTGTTATCATCCGCAAATATGCAAATAAGTGGAGGGAGGACAAGCAAGGAGGAGGAGAGGGGAGGAATTGATGGTAAATTACTTCAGTGTGTTGCCTATTCTTGTAGGAAGACGTGACCAAGTTTAGTAACCACAATGAAGAAGCAGAGTGCAGCCATTTTAAATTGTTACGTTCAGTAGTTTGGCTGCTGGTGTAGGTGTATCTATCAAGGTCGGCAGGGTTTTGCATCTATTTTTTGTTGTCTTGTGGCCGCATTTTTTCAAAGGCTTGTTTTTCATCACTAAAAGCAGTGTAAAGTTCAGTATCAAAATTATTTATCAGATCAGAATATTTTTTGAATAACACATTAAAGGTGCTTGTTCCGATTTTTGTCTGTCATGTTCTCTACTTGATATGAGAGCCTGACACTTGAATATACTGACCATCAAGTACCGTGGGAAACAAACTTGCGGTTTTATGCCAGATGCGATAATGCGTAGTGCAACGCCCTATTCACTACTGTGCTAATATTGAAGGTTAACCATTAAAACAGTAGTTTTTTATCTATATCTAGAGAAAGAGTTGGATTTGAAAGCTGAAATTTCGGGACGACAATGAGAAAAATATGGCCTTTCATCTGATACCAAAATTGATACTACTTCCAGGTAAATCAGGGGGGTCCCAAAGATGATCGGAACAAGCACCTTTAATATACAGAAACATTTTGTTTGAAATCAGCTTATTCAAACAGTTGGCATTTATATAATTCATAAAAACTAAGAGCTAACCCTTACCAGCTTAAAACGAATTCATTTTAGCACAAAATGAATAAATAAGAACTTCAAAAAGTTTTAAATTATTAAAACATAGTGATGAAAAACAATTCTGATATGGGTCCTGGCAGGTAGTATTCAATCCATTCAAACTCACTCTTATGTATTTTATTTATTTATTTATTCAGCATTGAGCATTGTAAGAAGTGTGTGGTCATACAGCAAAGCAAGGTTCAGAATTGAATATCAAACCTGTTTTAAGGTGTCAAGGAAAATGTAACTCAATCTCTTGTCATATTTGCTTTTTGAAATATAATAGAAATAAACTGTATCTAGAAATTATATACACAAAGACTGGAACTTAAGTTGTAACATAACCATTTATGCTTGTGACTAATAGTTTGTAACAGGTAAAATTTTATCAGCTGATGTGAGCTGAGTCAACAAAAAGTTTGGTTAGTCGCGGCATCAGAGGGCAAAAAGTAGCTCAATTTTTACCTTCGCTTTGGTTTCTATGAGACAAAAAATTACTGCTACCCACGCACAACATCTCGCCAAAATGATAACAGTTGGCATTTGCCAGGCAGAAACCAAATTGCTATATGCACTAAATTCAAGGGACACCTCCAGAACAGCAGGGAAAGATTTATTGGAAGAAGTCCGATTTTAGATGCAGGAGGAAACCAAAGTTCTCTGAGAAAACCTGCTCTTAGGAAGCACTTTTTGATGTTAAAAGTAGCCCAATTGGGCAAGAAAAGCACGGTGTTGGCAACACTGGCTGAGTTTTACTAGATTCCATCACCGTTTAGACTTTTGGGAAGTATCAAAGGTCATTTCACCTGGAACATTATTGCAAATAGGCAACAAAGGGTTACAATATTGTAATCATTGATTTGTACCCAACCGTACAACTGAACTGGTCTTGGGCCTTTGTGTAGCCCTCTGTTGCTCTTTCTATACCTTTACCTAAATGAGAGCTAGTCCAGACAGCAGTGGAATCTAGTATTATAGCATGTGATACTTGTACTACTTGATGCTAGATGATGTTGCAAACAAATGCTTATTTTGCAAACATAAGGTGGTAAAATAAGAGAGATAATATTTGGCAATGCACATGAGTTATAACTCAACAAGTAAGGTATTAATTGTGAACAAATACTTAAATATTTTATAGTACCAGTCGTAATTGTTGGACATTAATGATGTGCATATCTTTTAATGCTTTTCAATATTGTGCACCTGTTAAAGATTTTCAGGGGTACATCCTAAAATGTTCAAGGAATTGTGACTGTGATTTGAGTTCCTCATGCAGGGTTGTAGTTTCATGCTGGTGCTCTTACACAAGTAGGGATTTCAGTTGCATCCCCACAACTTGTGCACTTCGAAAGAGTCATGCTCCTACTTACTCGCAGACATCTTAGAGCAACCGGAGAGATGCCACATTAAGGGACGCAGCATTAGAGGTTGATGGGTTATGTCTTGATCAAACTGTTAGTCAAGAAAGGATGCAAGGACTCAAAACTTTGCCGTTACTGAAGTCTTGTGCTTAAAGCTTGTACTTGAGTAGCACTGTCATCAACATTTTGTGCTAATACTTTGGAGCAACAGTTTGAGGCTTTTCAATATTGGTCAACAGTTCTGAAGTCATCTTTGTTAACTGATGTTCTAGAAACATTGCAAATGTAAAGACCAACCCTAACACTATTCTCGTCTCTAGCCCATCTCCTGGGAGGAAGGGAAGGGGTAATGGGATAGAAGGTAAAGAAGTTTGGATATGGGAATTGAACCAGGGGCCCCGGGGCCCCAGTCCTATGATCAGTGAGGGCAGGACATGAGGGTGTCACTGGCCCGGCATGGACATCCAATTCCACATAGCCCATGAAACCGTAGCACCAATGGTGCTGTTTTAAAAGTGGGACATAATTGAACTTCATTTATATTGTATGAAGTAGAAAGCTATAAAATAAGAATAACAAACCTAAAATGAACAAAGATAAACTGTCATTTAAACAGTAAATCAAAGGAATTTACCTCAACCCCAATTTTAACAGGTGGTTTCAAAATGTCTCCACCTTTTTCCCATCTATTTTTCTCCTAAGTTATAAATGAATCTAGATTCTGCTTATAGTCAGAGTGTGTCCAAAAGTAAAATTGAGGGAGACTCCTATGTATTGTGCTTATTTTGTGTCACTTTCAAGCATGTAGTGATAGGACCAAAGAACAGAAACAGGGTATCTGATAGTTTCATCATGTTGCATTAAAACAATTATCTTACATAAACCTGTGAAATAATGTGAGAGTGCACATAAAACACAGTGATTTGGACAGAGTAATATACCCGATTTACTCTGTTCTTGTACCCTCACATGATTTCAGGAGTCTTGAGAAGCTCAAAAGAGACCTGTTTAAGAATATCAATATTTCAAATTTACCAAAGTATTGCTTCTTTTAAGTAATCTCCAAATACACCCCAATTTCACGCGTGTAAATAGAAAACAAATTGCAATAAAATCAACCGATTACTGATCAAAATTGATAGACTCATTTGCGCATAAAATAACTTGTTTCGTCTCTTCTTACCGGACCTGCCTCTGTTTAAGGATTTCGTCTTGTGATTTGTCTCAATAAAGATTGGGATTTCTAGTTTATAAAATCATCAGAATATAGAATAGTGATCATTCTGAGAACTCAATACAGATTATAGTGGATGTGTTCAAAGTAGATTGAGGGTCTGTTAATCTAATCTCTTCTAAAGGAAAGCAATACACACGATCTTATATCGAAAAACTGTGACTTATTTGTTTTTGTCCACTTTGTCAAATGCAGATCATATGTACCTTAGAAAAAAAGTTGGTCATTTTTGCTTAAGTTAGTTTTGCAGGGTATGCCCACATGGTATTGGTTTACTTAGTGACCGTAAGGTAAAGTCAGGGTTTTTAAACAGAATAACTGGATTTCATAGTCAAATGTAAATACTTAATATAAAATGGAGGAAACGTTTTGTTTTGTAACGTTTGCTGTTCATATATTAACCTTTTTTGACATTTGAATCCTTAAACTTGACATAGTTTACGACTATAGAAACTAGATTTGCTCACGTTGTCTAAACATCCTCTCACAATTCACTTCATGTACAGCATATTAGACAGGGTTGACCTTCCGTAATTTGGGGGTAAAGGAGGGTTTAAAGCTACTCCCGAGCTGAGTATATTGCATTGAGGTGGTACCATAATAATCCTATGTAGGAACAAAAAGTATTGCTGGTTAACGTACAACAGAAACTTTAACCCCCCGATGTCTTGGTACCGACATTTCCCATGCATTATCACATTTTGTTGCAAATTTCCATTGTACACTGTGGGAATGAGTTACAAACCTCTAATTTTCTGTAAGTATGTCTTGCGCAAATCAAGTTTTTTTTTTTTTTTTTATATTGGAAAAATAAGGCAAGCAGTTTGGAGTTATATAAATGTGGAGCTTAACACTTAGTTACTTCGATGGTTCTCCCCCAAAACTCAGTGCATGTACAAGTTTACCAGGTAAATTTGTATGATCCGTAGCAACTTATACTAGGAAGTGGAGCATTAAGTTTCCTGATGTTTTGCCGAAAGAGAAAAAAAAGTTTCCTGATGTTTTCAAACACTCCCTTAAGTGAACTGAAGAAGTTCACATAGTGGTTAACCACACAGTACCACATAGCAGATTTCAGAAGGTGATGATATTTAGTGAAATAAAAGTTTTCAATATATATAATAAGGTTGCCAGGTGTTGGTTAATCATGTCCCTGAATTTGTAGACGTCCCTCTAAATTATCCGTAAACTTGGCAGTTTTGTAATTCTGTTGCCCTCTTATGCACATCATAGCTAACCGTGTTATCGTAAAGGCGTAATAGGAGTGTGTTTCCTTTAAAAATCAAATTAACACAACCACAATTTTAAAAGCAATTACAATTCTTGGTGTATTTTTAAGATACATTGTAACTTAGTAACCAGAATTTTTTTTAGTGGTATTTTGAATGTTGGAACTACCGTGAAAAATATTCTGTCGTTCAGCTGCACTTCTTGTTTTGTATTTTTCCCCTTTTATAAAGACGATTATTTGGCAATACTGGAACAAGCTGAAATTTGTTTATTGTAACCTGTATCAATATAGTGACAGTGTAAGTTTGCGATCACTTATGTTTGTACGAGCCTCAAAAGAGGTTTTTTGACGGGTGATATGTCCAAGCGATCTAATCAATGAGTGAGCGATTTGAGGGATGTATATGTGGTGTAAACTATAACGTGATTTTGTTGCGTTCCATTATTCAAAGACAGAAGGCGGTAACTTCAATACCACCTCTGCATTATTTTACTCTCTTCTGCTTCGAGTGACATGCAAGCCGACAGTATTGATTGAGTGACGAAGAACTTCTTTGTATTTTTTCCTGTTTTTATTTTTA
The DNA here is from genome assembly GCA_023653785.1 of Ophioderma brevispina. NCBI lineage: Eukaryota > Metazoa > Echinodermata > Ophiuroidea > Amphilepidida > Ophiodermatidae > Ophioderma > Ophioderma brevispina. Next base: position 61,540 of record JAMKCH010004512.1, read on the forward strand.
TTTTTTGTTTTGTCTAAGAATGCCCAAGGCATTGGTATTTGAAAGCAACATGCTGCGTTTGATGTGTCAGGGTTTCTAACCTACGTACCCCCTTAGCAGTGAATGGTTGGGTCCAGTCACCCCTCTATCAATAAAGAGTCAGGTCCAATCTCTTAAGTAGAAATCCATAAAAAGCAGTAACTTTATAAATGAGTAGAACAATTTTTTCATTAGTCCACATACATATAGGTCAGGGGTAGGCAACCTGTTTAGAGGTCAACAGGCCACAGATACTTAGCCGTGATTTTGAGGGCCATGCGCTGATCATTTTTCAAGTGACAAGAAATGTTAATATTTAACATTTTCCCATGGCAGAGGATTGTTAGTGAAGAGTTTGAAAGATTGTGCACAAGTTTATAGGCTGCCTACCTCTGACATGATAACTGCTTTTTGTGGATTATGTGAGAATGGTCTTGGGTTTTAATCATCATTACGGCAAGACTTCCATATGTTTGATGTCTTTCCCTACGAATTCTGCAAACTTATCTTGTGGTTTATTCCGTCAAGGTTGCAGAATTCGTTAGGAAGGAGGGACATATGGAAATCTTTTTCAATGGTCAATCTTTTGTTTTTAAAGTTTAAGTAGACATAACCAGAACAAGAGCGTTGTTGATAATTATCAACAAGAAATTCCTTTCTTAACCAGTTGATGAAGTTTTTCACGTTCTAACTAGAGTATTTTGACAGGGTATTATTTTGTATAAGATTAATAATGTATTCAACAGAAGGCTTTAATTGGCTGCAGCAGCATGGGGAGAAAACGGGTTGTGTCCAGAACATTTTACCCAGCTATAGTAGTGGCTATCAGCACTAAGGAATATAACACTGCTTTTACATTCATACTGGCAAGAGAGAAATCTGGACCGTGTTGGGTACACGGGTATATGTGGCCCAGTGTGTGCAGTGCTGTTAGAAACTTACGTTCCGGTTCACTAATGTTGTTAATCGCCGGACACCTCAGAACCCCATGAAAATGCTTAAAACAGCCAATTCAAGCTCTCTTGCAGTAGATTCGGACTTTTCTTTGTGAAGTTGTTTTTTCCCCGAATACAGTATAAGCCATTTTTGCAAAGAGAGTTGCTCGCATTTTCAATTTTTTGACATAATTACATATACCCATCGCACCAACTCTGTATCATGTGCTTTATTCCATTAACATGTTTATTTTTTTTATGTCTTATCATGTGATTTATTCCATTAACAGAATAAAGCACTACTCTATATCATGTGCTTTATTCCATTAACAGAATAAAGCACTACTCTATATCATGTGCTTTATTCCATTAACAGAATAAAGCACATGAATAGCATAGGTACGTAAGGTATAATGTAATCATGCCTTTGTTTAAAAATATGCCAAGTTGATATTTTCACAGAATCCATTACAAGTATAATGTAACCTTACTGCATATAAATATTTGCATATTGTATTCCGTTTCCATGGTGATATGCCAAATCTGCGAAAAAAATTGAAACCAACACGAAAATAGCTTATACGGTAGTTGACATTCCTGTATGTTCCGTTTAAGTATGGGCCTGCCATTCTTGTGCCAGGGTTGTGGGTTAAGTTGTGGTTATATATGTGATATAATAGATAACATAGTAGAGTAGGCCCCAAAAAAAGTTTGTGCTACATGTGACTGTACAATGTACAACAACCTCATTTAAATGTGACACCATCGTGTATTATAATTGATTAACAAAAAAAAAAAAGAAAAAAAAAGTGGCATCTCTTCATCAGCCAAAGTCGAAACACATATTATCAAGTGTGTTTTTGTTTTTTTTAAAATCAATATTTCATAAGAAATGACATGAGATTGGTTAAATATCACAAAATCTAAAAAACAAAAAAAGTAAAAAAAATATTTTTATCTTAAATATTTAAACTTGATGATAGTGCCTTTTTTATGGGCCATATTTGCCAAAGTAGTTGTTCTAGATGATTGTTTGGGGGGGTGATGCCACTTTAAAGAGTAACTTAGGATAGTGTATATGTAAAAACCGATGACAGGGGCTTACTTTTTAAGGTGAATGCATAACAATTTTGTAGTTCTTAACTACAAAAGATACCTATGTATTTGGAATACATGTATACTAACTTAAACGTACTGATTTCATAAACTCTGTGTCTAAGGATAACAATTTTATTCATCAGAAAGTACACTTTTATGTTGTTGAAAGCAACACAACCCAAGTTAATGTGTATCCATCTTCAAAATACAGATGGTTTTGTTGATTTGTAGTATTCAAGATAAAACCGGTAATGTTCTTTTCTGCAGTACACAGCGGGAGGCTTAGTAGAGCTTAACATTGTTATTCTGCAGCTCGTAATGGGCTATCTGTTACTTAAAGCCTCATGTGAAATATGGATGCTAGTTTGATTTTGAAGAATTTGACCAACGGATTCCCTAATTCTCGGATATTAAAAATGAGAATATGTTTGTATGAAACAAAATAAAACTATTAACCAGATGGGGTTTGAACCCAGGATGTGCAGATCACAAGGTTCTCGCTGGTTTCTTATGTACCACTTGTCATAATGTTTTGCTGGTTTCCCTAGGCAAGGTGTTTAGTGAGCATAAGGTACATTTGTGACTCTTATTAGGTGAGGTCTCTGGTTCGTATCTCAGAATTGTGCCGAAGACCCACGTTACCCATAAATCAATTCATTGGTTGCCATTCTCTGAAAATCCCAGTTTTGTCAGTAATTTGCTTGTCATTGGCTTACACATTAGGTGAAGGTGTGTTATGCAACTCATCCGAGTTGGTCATTTTCTTACCAAACAGGAACATGTTTCACATGTTGTAAACATCAATAGATAGCTACTCAACCAAAGCTATTCAAAAATGCTTTTGCTTTCAACTCATACATATATAGCTAACTCTTTTAAGTGGTAGCATGACCATTGTTGTGCACCTACTGGTTCTAATATCAGGATTCTGTGGATAGTCAAATTAATGTTTGTTTGAAACTTGGAAATTGCTGTACTCCATCCGGCATCTGCATTTGAAAAGAAATGTTTTGTGTATTGTTTTATGCAAGAGTTCATATTATTTTTTGAATGAACATTTGCCCATTTGTAAAATAATGGGTGCCATAGGACAGAAAATCGTAAATCCAATCGGCACATACCGATTTACTATTTCTAAAAAGCAGTATGTGTGGTTGGAAAGAAACCCACAAAAATCCTGTTACGAAGTTTTATCGGTTACAATTGTCAAGTCACAATATCAGGGTACACTATGAGTTACAATATGATGCTCATCCACCAAGGACACAGGTCACTGGGTTGGTACTTGTACATACATTGACATGAACTGAGCTTGTGTAATCTGGGTATCATATATCATACCCAAAAACCAGGGGGTGTATTTTCTAAATACATTGGTGAATGAAGGCTACTGAACTGAGCCAAGGGAATTGAGATTTTACTAGCTCATAGTGGTATTAGCTTGTGATTGCTAATGAGCCAAGCGGGGCAGGGTAGGTTGTAATCATGGGCCATTCTTCAGTCACGTTTGTGACCTAAAACCGGTTAATTTTTACTTTCAACGTAACCAATCTGTATTATAATTTTTTTAAATTAATAAATAACCTTGAGTCCAAACCTAACCAAAAATAATGTTTCCACTTTTGCTAGATTGGTTATTTTGTTATGGGGGGGGGGGGCAAATAAAGTTTGGTCACGTGTGTGACCTTCTGATGGTCACACACGTGACCGAACTTTATTTGTCCCCCATGACAAAATAACCAATCATGATAAAGTTTAAAACATAATTTTTGGTTAGGTTTAGACTCAATATTATTAATAATGTAAAAAGTAATAAAAGATTGGTTACGTTGACAAAACAAGCATTGGGTTAAAAGTAAAAATTTACCAGTTTTAGGTCACAAACGTGACCGAAGAATGGCCCTCATAGTGATTGCATGCATGGTGTGTGAGAGTAAGCTTACGACACACACTGTGTGCTTATCTTGGCTTAATGTATGAGTAATCCCTGTGTCCTTAAAGATTAAGAGAAATTATCTTAGATTAAGAGAGATTATCTTAAAGATTGAGATTATCTCCTTAAAGATATCTCATTCTGAGCATGTTTTAATGCCACATATTCTTGCAAAGCTATGTCCTATTCTGTATTTCACAATACTTTGGAAGAATATTTTATTTGAAAGTGATTTTAAAATAGAAAATCTAGTCTCTTGTGAAAATTGAGGTGTAAATTTATGAAACGGAACCAACAAACACTACACATAACATTTTGTTTAGTATGCATTGCCTAATTTTACAATAGCTTTTAACAAGGACACAGCAGATGAGAATTTTAAATACAAAAAAAAGCTGATGTATTTTTTGACATTTTAGCTGCCATGTTTATAAACAGAATAATGACCACAATGCATAAAATGACAGCCTGTTCACTCAATGTATTAATAAAATAATTCTTTGTCACTATGTGCTTGTCAAAGTTGTTTTATTTCGTATGTTATGCTATGTAAAGGCATATTTTGTCGCCCACATCACATACTGTCTTATCTGACATTTTTGACATTTTTGAGATATTTGGTTTGGATATTGTTGAGTACTACAAATACACCAAACTACAGAAGTGGGTGTGCCCTAATTACTGAGATCTTAATTAGGCCTATGTGTCTTATTATGATTATTTAAAAATTTTGCATTTCACATACAGATCTATCTGGCCAATTCGGCATACGGAATTTCACATACTGTCTTATCTTCGTCCTATCTACCGTGCGAGCGTTCTCCTCACATGAAACGTGTTTCACATACTGTCTTATCTGTGTCGTATCAACAGTGTGAGCGTTCTCTTCCACAGGGAACGAATTTCACATACTGTCTTATCTTCGTCCTATCTACAGTGCTAGCGTTCTCCTGCACATAAAATGATTTTCACATACTGTCTTATCTGCGTCTTATCCGCAAAATCGGGAGCAGAAATCAAAATATCGAATTTCACATAGAGATCTATGACTTTGGAAACATATTTAGAGTATAAAACATTATATAATCTTATTAAAATCAACTTTAAAACAAAGTTTAAAGTCTCTTCTAAGTATTATTTGCCATAAAATAATTATACACAGGCTAAATGTTGTACATGAAAGAAGTTTTTCCCCGAAAGATCTTCAATCGCAACTTTCTCGGAAACGGTGTTTCGTCAGATAAGACAGTATGTGATGTGGGCGACGATTTGTGATGCCATTTCATAGCTGTTTGAAAGTCTCATTTTTACAACAAAACCAAAATAAAACAAAAAATACCATTTGCGACAGTTTTGACGGTTTGGATTATTTATTCCACTAACTACATCCTGCGTAAATTTTACGAAATTTCATTGCAGGCAAATGTGATTTTTCTTAAAAATCTAGTTTTACACGTCTCTATGGAAATCGGCATATAGAGGGCGCTATGACGTAGAAATCATGACCTTTGTAGGCCTATATGGCAAGATTCCCACAATTGATTTTTCTGATTTTTGCAGAAGCAATAGCTCTTGGATGTCCATACTTATTATCAGTTGTCAAATTGTGTCACCATTGCTTAAAATTGTTCTTAAAATAAGACACAATAGGAGTCCAACAGCTGTGATCTGGAAAAAACCTGTCGGATGTTGCACACGGTCAGTATCAAAGACTGTGTTAGAGTTCTACACGTGTCATCGGGCCCCACATGGACAGAATTGTGACACATTACAAGGTGGTTACATTCATATGGATTGTAATGTGCACTTCATTGTTTGCACGGGCTATCCAGGTGGCAAAATCTCCCAGCTAACCTAGTTATAGGGTGTGGTTTAATCTGGACGTTGTCTTCAAGTGTCATCTATGACTTCATATTTGTGTGGACTTACCTCGTCACAATAGCACAAAAAAGATGAGGGTATATCTTCTGTAGAAAGCACTTGGATATACACAGAGGATAAAAATACTTATGAAGTAGGTTGATGCACACACATTGTGTCAATGTGAATGAAATAACATGATGAATGGGCAAAATCTGGTCAATTTTTCCCCTGCTTGAAAAGCAGTAGGAGGGATGTTTTGACAATAGCGCAAAGGTATGTATGTATGTGTGTGTGGTTCCAGTTTGGGTAGTTTGCGGTTTTCCACGTCTACTTTGAAAGTTTCAAAAGTCCGATTTTACCACAGATTTGGGGTTCAGGTGCATAGGGGTCCCTTCAGGTGTGGATGAGTCAAAGGTATGGACAAGGTCACAAGGACTTTTGAAGGCAAGTGCCAGACGGCAATCCTGCCAGGGGATGATGCAAGTTTACTTGCTGTATTTTTCAATGTAGCAACTGGGCGCCGTCATTAGCTGCAGTTGTTGTAATAACAGGGAGCTAACAAGACATTTGTAACACATCTCAATACAAAAGGTTTGAGTGATTAAATATGTTCACAGACTGACAGGAACCCTGAAACGTGATCTTAAGTGCCGCAAATGGGCCTTAAGGAGAGGGGAACAAGACAAATTTGTACAGGGGTCAAATTTTTTAAATGCTCCAATCATGTTGAAAAGCATCACCATGTTATGTCTAAACACAAGGATTCCGAAAAGTATAGTTTGTACTATCTACAAACTTAAAGTTAAGTGTTGTGGCCTTAAACACAGCCAAAATCAATATTAAAAAGGGACATTCAGTTGTACAGGGGTCAATTTTAAAGGGCTCAGATTAGATAAAAAATGGTGTGCAAGTTTATTGATCGGGTTAATAGGATTACACTAAGGAATAGTTTAGGATGTCTAAAATTACTGGAGTTACCCGATGTAGGGAGCACCAGAAGGTCACATCCATTGCATTCAATGGGGCTTGAACTTGTGTTCCCCCTACTTTTAAGTAAGCATTTTGATTACTCAAAAACTATTCCTTAATTTGATCCTATGAGCTCCACCAATAATTTGCCACCAGTTTTTATCCAAATCCCGGAGAGGAGTATTGTAGTAGGAGAGTAGTAATTACAAAATTTGACCCATCCTGGTATTGTAACAAACTGAAATTGGCACCCTTTTTTATTGCTGTTTGCGGTTTTTAGTCGATAACTCTTAAACCTTCGTTTAGATGGTATTACAAATATTGATGCTCATGAGGGAAATGGTTGCACAATAACTACCAAAGGGACTGGAGACACGTGAGCCTACTATTTCCCGAGGTCGACGGGAAATAGTAGGCCACGGTCTCCAGACCACCGAGGGAGGTATTTTTTTTGCACGATTTCACGATATAGAGCAGTCAATCTTTGTTTTATACAAAACATATAACAAATATTTATGTCATTTGAAAAACTTGCCAAGTCTAGTCGTTTAAAAAACGGATATCCTGGAAATTATAGTAGGTTATTTTGGGGGGAGGAACTTATTTGATGTTTGTGTTTATATATGAAAGTAGTTAAAGAGGCATCGTCGTATTCGGCAGGGTTTGGAAAGAGGAAGGAAAGAAATATTACTTAGTGACTACTTGACTTTTGTGCGTCTAAGTACAAATTGAAAAAAAATCTAGTCAGTGTCTCATTTGCGGACAAAATTCAATGTCGCATGTCGATTATGGAAAAGTATAATTGCCGAAAGTGTAGGCATTATTCCTTCAGGAATTTGCTTAGGACACTCACTTTGATTTTATAGGCGTGATTGTTGTTAATTAAATGCTACACACAATAATGAATATATAAAATGCAATAGCTTGATAAGTGTACACTGCGTAATGATTCAACTTTAATTATAGTGATGCATTACAGTTTTATATTAGTCATAAAAAGTTTTCAACTACTTGTCCTACATCCAGCCTTGTTTAATTTTCTGTTTGGATGTCTCGGCACCGCGAAAGATTTCCTCTACACTTCTATGATACTTTGTCTTTTTTCATTATAACATCAAAAAAGATCGTACATAGCTGCAGCCATGGTGCTTTCAATGGAGTCACATCTGCCATTGCCAAAGTATGGCTTGAACATATTAATCATGGCAGCTTTTGACTGACTTCCATCTTGCTGGAGGTACTTTGGTATGGCTCTTCTCACCGAGCTCCTAATGTGTAAGGGTAGTAGTTTGTTTATGTTGTGGCCTTCATCGCCAAGTATTTCTAAGAGTACATTCATCTCGCGTTACGAAGTGCAGCATCAGATCGCAAGTTTTGAACTGTCAACGTTTTTTATTTTGGGCATAAACCATCCTATTGTGTTCGGGTTGACCATAGTCCGGTGTTTGTTAGACCCGATTAGTGTAAAAACCTCCCTTGTGGTCCTGATTTGTCTTCGGCCTGCCTTCTCACGCACACCCCTGAAAAGCCTCATCGAGGGCGTTTGTCATGGAACTTCACCCAGGAGTCATTCTATGCCATGGTCCACGTAGGAGTTGAACATATCATCACAGCTTCGTTTGACTGACATCCATCTTGCTGGAGTACTTTGGTAGGGATCTTTCACCGAGTTCCTTAAGCGTAGGTGTAGTGGTTAGTGTTTATATTGTGGTCTTCTCCTCCAAGTCTTCTCAGTGCATTCATCTTCGGTTTAGAAGTAGCAGCAATCCGTTTTACAATTTTGAATTGTATCGTTTTCTTGCTGGGCGTCGTCATCAAACATCCTCTCTCAGGTGAACCATAGTTTCATGTTCTTCTGCTAGAGACCAACGGAAGGTTTTTCCTCCATCCGTTGTGTTTTACATGGAACCAGGGCTTCATAATATTTTGCTCTTCGCTTTTCATACTGCCTTTTCTTTCTGCACCATCACGTGAGAAGCCCTTTAGCCAAGCGATTCAGCTTTGCCAACGACGCTTTCAATGGAATCCTCTGCCATTGCAAACCGGTATGGCGTTGCACATATTCATCATGGCAGCGCATCTGCTTGCTGGAGGTACTTGGGTAAAGCTCTTTTCACCGAGTTCGCCAGTGCGTGGTTATAGTTGGTTGTAATTATTTGAGGTGTTAATATTTTGATCCCTCTCTCCTAGACTTTCCGGTAACTTCTTGTTACAAGCTGTGCTGAGAAGTTTTTTCATGTGAGTGGTTTTGGCGAGTTTCGCAGCGTGTAGGTATAGTTGGTGTTGATATTCGGTCCGTTCTCTCCTAGTCTTTACGGTGAATTTCTGTTATAGCCAATGTCGAGAACTCTCTCCTGTGGTGGTTTGGCGAATTTTGGATTAGAGTAGGAGAGTAGTTATCTTTTTCACTGGGTAGAGGGGTCCCATCGCGCCTAAAAGGAAATTTGGTCCGGGTATGTTTACTGACGTATCTCCCGGTCATCGGTACTCAGCAAGCATTTGTTTTTTGGCCTCCTGGCGTTTAGGATTATAATGGCGCCAGCCCGGGCGGCGGCCAGATGGTTGGCGAAAAATATGCTGATTTCTGTAGCTCATTTCGGCCATCATCCACCATTGCGGTTAATCAATCACGCGTTTTCCGCGGATGCCATGACATATTCTGGCACCATGTTTCGTGGACAGTGGATTGGGCAAATCATGTTTGGTTCGAGAGGTGGTTTGGGTAGAGCTCTTCCTCACTTTCCGGGGGTGAAGATGGGTGGTGGATTCAGATGTAGTCACAGATTGCTTTGTTTTCTCTGGCGAACTTGTTAGATTTGGCAATTATATTGATCTGCATTTCATCGATCTTTGCGATCATTCGGTCTGCGAGGTTAAAAAAAAAAAAAAATTTTCGAAGATGCGGTTATATATTATATGTTTTTTTGAGGCCGAGATGAGAAGAGCGAGAGAGAGAGAGATAGAGAGATATAGAGAGATAGAGGATAGATAGATAGAGGAGAGAGATTTTTGATTTAGTGTGATTGACTCAAATGTGGCCCTTTCTCATTGGTGAGTTCCTTGTTTACTATTTGTTTGCTGTACTTCAATACACATTTGTATTTGTGTTCATGTCTCTCAGACCCCTGTAGTTCTGAGAAGCTGAGCGATCATCCCAAAAGGAGGGATACGTTCTCCGCAACAATTGCAATTCTTCAAACAATTTTTGCCACTGGTTTGCACATGAAGTTATAGTGACAAAAGTATTCTAAATGAACGAAATAATCCCAATATTGCAATTTAAAAGGGGTTTGGACTTTTTGTCACTATTAAATTCATATCAATAAAAATCTTAAAGAGACACAAATGGCATGAAAACTATTAGACATAATGTGACTGGACCCTTACTGAAATCACTTCCACAAAATTGAAAACAATGTGGGTTGTTTACATTTTGTAAAAAAAAGGGAAAAAAGTAACTAATATTATTTTCTGTAAGGCTTCACTTCAGGGCCAATTGACGCTGACCGTCCTGCCAGCATGATCAAACTTGAAAAGCAAGCAGTCATTAGCTCACAGACCATGCGATTGTATATGTGCTAACCCGGCTAATCACTTCACTTGCCAGACAGTATTACTACATGGTCTCTCAATGCTTTGATTTGAGTAAAAAAATAATATCGTCATCAAAATATCTGTCCAGCTTCACGAAAGATTGTATGAGAGAGAAAGAGAAGAGAGAAAGAGAAGAGAGAGAGAGAATGCGTGGACATGGTGTATGCAGGAGGAACTAAGTTATCCCACCGATACCACCGACCGAAGAAGAACAAGAGAGGTCTTACAGGTCTGAAGAGTCAGAAAAAAGGTGTCATGGGATTATACCCCAGTACAGAGGACCAGGGTGACAAACATTGTTTTGTTCAATGTTTTCTTTTTGCTGGGAGTTTTGTTTATAGTAATAATTGATATGTTCTTTACCCAGTCATTGAAAGTCAGTTAGTCCTGTGTTACAAACCACATTATTATTTTTATTGCCAGTTGAATCTCCGAGGCAACAGAACTTTGAAAAAACGATTTCTATTATTCCATTTTGAAAACAAAAAATCAAAACAACATCATCGTTACCTTTCGAGATCGTTTTAACATTTTCGTTCTACGTGTAGCAATATGTCGATATCGCACTGGTTGTCAGGCGGTTGTTCCAACCCCCACTTTACCCCTGCTGAAGAGATTACTCGTGCTGCCAACACAATGGAATTTATTGTTATAGTCCAGCTTTACATCGTTTCTTCGCAAATCACGGTATTTGCAGGCCCGTAACGTATCCCGTTCGGGATATTATAAAGGAGTTAGATGTTGAGGGAGATAGGAGGGGTGCATTTCCAAGAAATATGCTTGCCTCGAGTAGGCTTGATAAACAAAAATTGAGGAAGGGAAGCATGTCCAAAACGCAACTAAGTATAAGAACCATACTGGAAAGGGGTAGGCCTACGATCATCTCGCATTGAATTCATCTAAGAATTTGGAATTATGGTTAAAAAGGAAGCGGAAGATAGCGTTGGTTATCCCAGACTCGTCTAAAATGGCCACGGTGTGTGTGAAATAGTTTTCTGGACAGCAAGAGCAAGACGGAAATCTTAATAGTCCAATTTTGAGTCCCGTAGACCAATTTATTGTTATGACAAGCCATCCTAAACTTAACAGTCATTTGGCAAAACCCACCAATGTCAGGACTTGTTTCGCCCAAAAGGGCACAGCTGGGGGGTCAGGTGTTAAAAAATGCTGCAAGAAATGGGTGAAAAAAGCCCCTGGCCCGGATGGAGTCTTGCCAAAATGCAAAAAATTCATATATATGCGACAGAATTGTTACCCGTTTTGACCAAACATTTAATAAGTCTTTATTTTCGGGCGATTCTTACTTCGGACCAGGTTACGGTAAACATCAGCTCAAATCTTTAAGAAGAGGCGACTGTTGTCACTGCAGATACTTGTCGTCTGTGTCCAACACCAATTCTGCTTGCAAGAATTTGTGAATAGCAAAATCACGTATCATTTAAATTTGACAGACAGGGCAGAACGGGTTAGATATTAGCATTCCTGTGAGTTAAAACTTTTTTACAAACCGATACTTGTTCAAAGCTTTGTATAAAAAATGTCCCTGTTGTGATAAGGCTTTGCCGGAAAGCGTTGTTTGACACAGTACCGCATCAGAAACTTCTTCTAAAATTACAACATGTTGGTCTTCATGGTTCACTTCACCAATGGATTTCTTGGCGTCCTAACTCAGCGCAATGCAAACTGTTTGTCATCCAGGGTGTGGCTTCCAAACATGTCCATGTTTCCTCAGGAGTCCCACAGGCACAGTACTGGGACACTCCTCTTCATGGGGTCCATTAATGACATTGTAACAAGGCACCCTGTCATCTAATGCCTGCCTATTGGCTGACGACTGCGTTATTTATCGTTAAAACGCAGTGCCAATCTGATTGTGAAGCCATCCAAAAGGAACTCCATATCTTGGCGCAGTGGGAGCGGCATTGGCAGATGTCCTTTTTTTTAAAAAACAACGGAAATGTAATGTCATCCGCTTCAACAAACAGAAAGAAAAGAAAACATCATTGATTTCCATACTCCTTTCTGGACATGTACTTGAGCCTGTGAAGAACCACCAAATATCTTGGCGTCCATTGTCATTCTCTAAAAATGAATGGACATGTACACACATTGATTGCAGTAGTACCAAGCTAGAGCAAACAGTGTTTTGGGTTTCTCAGAAGGAAGAATTGGGATCAGCACCACAAAAGGTTAAAATCTCCATTACCAAAGTTTAGTCGCCATCATCTGGACTATTGTGGATCAGTTTGGGACCTTCACTGCCTCCAACATACATAAAGTGGAAATGGTCCAGCGAAGAGCTGCACGGTTTATTTTCAATAATTACAACGGAATGGGACCACACTGTCCGTCACGCCCTCCTCAAGCAAACTCTGACACTACCAACCTGCAGACCAGGAGATTTGGCCAACGCCTCACTAAATTTCACAAACTTATAAATAAATCAATAGATGTCAAGCTCCCACCAGAATTTGCCACTAGAGATCCTAAAATTCAACAAGACGATCCAAGCCAAATTATCTTCAGGTTCCATTTAACGCACCAAGGCTCTGCAACACTCCTTCTTTTATCAAACTAGCCAGGACTGGAACAAACCTCCTCAGCATATTCCAAATCTGATGTTAAGCTTTCAGCGAAAAGCCGTTAAGTCATTAAAGAACCATAAACTTGCTTGTCCACCTCTTCCAAGTTGAGTGTTGTTCCAGTATGGGAGCTGATCAACTTTCTACAATCAAGATCAAGATGATAATAACGGAATTTTAGAAAGAAAGGCTTTCGACTGCGTTATAGGGATAACTGGGATATCTAATTTTAGTAAACGGAAAGAGGGAGTTGTCGTGGATGGAGACATCAATAGGGCATCAGGCGCCTCCCGGTAATTTGCAAATTTTGCAAAATCACCCATTGAGCTATTTTGGACCGTTACAGCCTTTCAGCCCCCCCCCCCTGGTAATTTTGACGTTTTCAAATCCTGGATCCGCCCCTGGGTGAACTGTAGGCGGGTCCGCAAGGCAATGTACTCGCATTATTGTTTCTAGCATACATAAATTACCTCCAAATAACATATCATCGAAGGTTCGTTTATTCGCCGATGACTGTGTTAATGTATCGCCCCATTAAAATCGGTGTCTCTCGAGTGCCTGTTACAAGTGGACCTCCTTGACAAATTATCTAACGGCAGGCCATGGCAAATGAAATTAACGCCCAAAAATTTAATCAAATAACTTATGTAGGTCTGCAACTATTCGCCATTTATAATATAGGCAACACGTCCGTACTCTCCCAAAGCTCCAAAGGCTAGGATTACATGGATTAAAAGGGCCTACCTTGTCGTCATACTTGCGGCAAAACAAATCCCGGGTCCGCTTTTTTTTAAAATGCAGTAAGTCAGGGGATAGCCACTGCCAGATATAGGCATACACCTCCCCCACAAAAATAGTCGTCCTGAGCAAGTTTCTATTGATTCTATACTGAAAATCGTGGTGAAATAATCAGAAACCAGGAAGCTCGATGAATATCTTTCTCGGCCAGTGAGTTTATACCTTGTGGCGCGCGCGCGTCGTGCTGAGTACGGACAAAACGCGACACATGAAGTCAACATTTTTTAAATATCTGGGACACTAATCAAATTACAAAATGTGTGGCCAACCTCTATGGAAGCCAAATACTCTCGGTTTTTCGAGTCACTGAGGTCCGTATAATAATATGCACAAAAGAGGTAGACCGGATGAGATGAAATTCTGTCCCACCAGAAATGACATTTCCTTTGCATTGACATGGAAGTGTTTGCATTTATTTTGAAATGTGCATTTTAATCTTTGAAATTTGCTAGTTACTATATATAGGCCTACTAGCGGGAGCTAGCGGAGTGAAACGGGAGAGATCACATGAAAGGAAGCGACAACATTGTTACCAAAGAAATATTCTCAGCTTAATACTTTCATAGCATAAAGATATTTTTATGGAAAGCTTTACATAAGTACAAAAATCAGAATTTATGTTCTTTTAGGGACACCAGATATTTGAAATCTTTCGGTTGGCACCTTTAAAGGAAGGACAACTGTTTTAGCGAGATAAACGAAGGGAAAACACGTAAACGAGTAGAAATGTGTCTACTTAGAGAGTTTCACTCGAATTGAGTGGATATTCCTTTTTAAAGTTACAAAATCCAAAAAACTATGGAGCGGTTTATAAGAGTTTCACGCTTTGGGGGACTGAAATTTTCACGGCGTCACATAGTAATAGAGGTACAACTGAAAACTATCATTTTTTTATTGCATTTTTTCTGTTTTAAACCAGTAAATTCAAACCTTTATTGCTGTAATAGTACCAACTATGAGATCCCTTTTTGGACCTACTTTTTAGTCCCTATCAACCCACAAATAGAAACCCGTAGTGTACTACTTTGGGACCCCCTGAGGTACGGATCCCATGGGTATGACGATCCAAACCTCAATGGCCAGAGGTCCAGTTGGTCGCTTAAGGCCCCGGCGGGGTCCAAGAGCAAACACGGTTGGTGTCCAGGGGGCTGAAAAACCTGCAGTTTGCGTTTTTGTAAATCGTCAAACACGGGCCGGAATTCCTTCTTACTCACGTGGTAGCTATACGGCAGCTACACCAGTCTAAACCGCGGCAGCTACTCACAGTACCACACCGGGCTAATTGCGAGGCGGTAGCTGCAAGCTAGGGCTTACAAAGTACACATCTATTAGGAGGTAAAACAGTAATGTGGCTACTCTGCTCTACCTACCCCAATGGCTACCCTCGTAGTTGCCCATAAGGTGGAGAGAAGGTGGATGTTGAGTAGACATTACCGGAGTAGACACGCAGATACCAAGTAGCTACCCCGCGGTTACCACGCGACGCCATTTTGAGAGAGTGTATGAAAATTTCATGAAAATGAGGCGCTATAATAAATAACACTCGGGGCTCCGTTAGGCATTTTTTGAAATTTTGAACGTTTTTTAGGAAAATCATACGAAATTCAAATCGGGCATCAACAAAACCCATAATTCCCCCCACTTATAAAAAATGCCAAATATATGCCAAAATATCTAAATACAAAATTGGCCATTAGAATACTGCGCGACGCTGAGATCCGGTGTACCACGTCACTACTACTAACTCCCACTGACTGTGCAGACAGCCTCTGTTGGTGGTACATCTACCGTCTATGGGGAAAAATACCACTTAATCCTGGCCTGGCTAGTGTACGCTAGTGGGGTAGTTAATCCATGTCTACTCGGTGTATCTGAGGGGGTAAGCTAACCCTAAGAAATTGGCCGTGTACGCACGCTAATCCAGGCTACGCCGCGCCGGTGGGCTACGCAATCAGTGTCGTGTCAATATTTAAATGAGTACGTTGACGTCATGCGTCGCGTTTTGTTGTACTCAGCAACGACGCGACGCTAGCGACGCACAGTAACGGTCCGGCGCTGACATGACGGGTTCATCAAAAGCTGCATGATTTTGACTTATTCACTGCAATCGCTCGAGATGACTATTCCTTGACACTATTGGAGAGAAGGGTAGCTAGGCCCCTAATGGCCACACGAGCCCTTCCTGGCCTAATGCTTTTATTTCACTTTGTAGGCCTACCTATAAGAACCGCCAATCATAACTAGACTAATAATAACTAGGTCTGCTCGAAGATTGCTTGGGCACAGCTACAGCACAAAATGATGAACAACGAACAAGGTAGCAGGACAGGATTAAGTTTTTAATTTTAATATTTTGCTCTAATCATGTCCTGTCACACAGGCCCCTAGATTTTCATTCCACCGTTGTTTCCTCCCATAATACACCAACATGTGTTAATCCATGGGCCGAGCAAATTTCGTTCCCCCTGAAAGGTGCAAAATGACACTTTTTCCAGCAGCAATTACCCATTGGCCTACACAAATACATATAGCATTTAGCTATATCCATGTAAGGGAACTAAGGATTTCACATGGGAAAAGTACTTTGACAATATACCACATTATTGCATAAGCATTATAACAAGTTGACGGACATCCTCCATTAGAAACGGGAATGTTGAAATTGCCCCTCAAACCAGCACACAAATTGGTATATGGGGGTAAAATGCACGTAACTCGCTTTTGTGAGTCCTTACTCCCAACAGAAGTCTGTTTTGGATATAGTATCTTTAATGGACTGAATTACATTTGTATCTTTTCTATGATACAAAATATTATACTTTTGTGAAAATCCTACAGGTAGTACTGCCGCTCCAAATTTTACTTTTAACGTAATTCCTAGGGGCCCTGCAGGTACAAGGTGGGCCTATTTACTAGGCACTGGTATCTCATTCACTAAAGTATCTGCCCATGTAGTTGCAGCCTTCGACCCTTCTGACATCGAGCCAATTTCAAAAACAATCTGAACACTTTCACCATAGTTACCTCTGGCAATATTCCATAATAATTATGTTTATAACCCATTCGGTCCCAGCGTATCACCCGTGCTTATTGCACACACATTGCGGGGTGCTAAATATTATCAGCCCAATGCCGAGGGAAGCGCGAGAATAAAATTTGCCGACAAAAAAAAAAAAAAAATCAGATTCAACTTAATTTCTCCAATTGACGCACAGTGGGGGTTCGACCTTTCGCCAATAGAGATTAGAAGCATTCTTAATCCACTTAGACCAGCGAGTGAGTTGTTAGCGATGCTAATTGCTTTCTATGCTTGTTGGATATCGCAAGAACTACATTTTGTGTGTGTAAGAACACTTAAAATCTTTTTCAAATCGAACAGTGTCCTATTGAACGTAAATAGCAAATTCGCGAATTCGCTTGTGCCTTTGCAGTTCGCGGACGAGTAACGAAGAGGTCGCCAGTTTTGCTACCAAATCATGGTTTTGGCAACATTGGTGATGCACTCACTGACAGCCCGTCTTTGCTCGTATGTTTATGCAACTACTTTCCTTATGACTGGGCAACGTCGCCCGGTAAAGACATTTGCACGATCCCCGATATGCATCTCATTCGGTGCCCGTTATCCATCCGGGAACTTGACCCAGAGTTCAATATTAATATTCTTTAAAAAAAATGTTGTTCGTTCGCGTCGCCAGTGCCTAAAAGTTACAATACCATTCCTTCACGGGGAAGTTAATCTACCAAAAATGTAAAGATATCTAGGAACAAAAAACAATCGCGGCACTGGTGTTGAAATTCCACGACAAAACTTGATTTTTCGATTCTAAGTGCCCTACTTGTCCACCTACGACGATTACACATTGTAGTGGCAACGATCACAGATAGGGTAGTTTTCGGGGTTTTTTGTTATACGCTCCTAACCTTTGGTTTTTAGCCGACTTGAGTCCTGGGTAAAAGTTCCCGAATGGAATGGGCCACCGAATGAGTGCATTTCGGGGAGGTGCAATGGTCTATTGCTGAGAGAAATCATGTAATCGACTACCTATATTGAAATGTGTCAAATTTCCCCGTGTCATGTATTTTTGACACTTTTTTGTGTCTAGTGCCCACTTTTTGGTCGTTATGAGTTGGAAAAGTGTGAAACTACTTTTTCCGAATCGGAAATAAATCATAAATCGTACACCTTTCCCGAATCAATCAAAACCGCAAGCATGTGATTGGTTGTCCACTGTTATCGCAAATCTTGCGATCGTAATTGGCCACCTCCTGTATACTTGATCATAGATCTAAGATCGCGCACACCACGGATCATATGTTTGTCAGGAAAACGTATGGCCCGTGTTTATGCAGCGAATGCACTGCATTCCCCATGTTTTTTATGCACATACACGATTCTGTGGTTCCATTCACTGTTTTTTGCATTCACACACGAATCATGAATAAAAATAATACACACCTTCCGAATTAGCATTGTGATATTTTCTTTTTGGTGGTCAAATTCCCTATTGATTTTGAACCTCCCCAACCTTGTTAAAATGACATAAAAATCTATTCAATTGACACGGAAATTATTAGTTTTGATACGGATATGGTTGTCTTATCATATTTCCGATTCTTTTTACACAATTTTTTTTGATTCGATTTTGACGTGATGTCTAAAACTTTTTTCTGTGTGATTTCCTTGATCACTTTTTTCCGTAGTCGTTTTGACCAGAATATTGTTGGTTTCCCCTGCGAACCTAATTTTCCGTGTTCAAATTTTGACACTTTTTGTGTCAATTTTAACCAATCTAGAATAAGAGAGATATATATAATATAGTGTGTGACTCATCCTAATTATAGTTTTGTCAATGCACTGTCAAAATGGTGTCTTGTGCGTCATATGTAAAGTACTGTCTGGCAATAGACTTCTTCACAATCGGACTAAAGAAAACAGCCCCATAAAACATATCTAAGACACGAAGACCTTCTTCCACCAACATGGCGCCCAATTGATGACACAAGACACGTCTACCAAACCAAAGTGTCTTGCATAAAACATGACTTGCGATATATGTCTTGCAAAGAACATACTTATGAACATGTCTTGTATAAGACATGACTTTGTGTCTAAATAGTTACATGTTTCAAAATTAATGACACATTAAGTGTCTGTTGCCACTACCCCATTTTTAAACAGTGTGCTCGCGTGGAAGCTTGTTGCAATGGAAGCCAAAAGGTAGTGTTGGACTATTCTGTAGCTAATTAGCTTTAAAGTTACTGGCAAAAAAACTTTAAAAAAAATGCAAAGGTGCGCTCCATCTCTCTGTCATGGAGTGTAGGGCCCACTCCCCTTCATGACTCCTCCCAAACTCGATTCTTTATCCTTCCCGGCAACCCTTTTAACCCCTGGGTGAGAGAGCTGCAAGCGGGAGTGCTTAGCCCAGTGGCAACAACCCTTTGCGAACGCGGGGCTTGACCCACACCTTCACGTTTATGAGGCGAGGGCGTGTCTCACGGCAACCCCAGTGCCCACTAAAAAATGTTAAAAAGGGGCATAAAATTCAGTTGTAACAAGCTGCGATAAGCATGATAGGTGAATAAGGAATCCTGAATAGTTTTGATTAGCCATTACACTGTTTGGCATGGATAACACAAGGCAGCAAGTCAACATCCATTACATCCTAATCCTTATTAATCATTTTTAGCCAGAAAATGACTTCGTCAATTTTCTTTACCACAAATTCGAGCGACTTTAATTTTTGCCCCGTACAACTCAAGTTATCCTTTTTTCGCTATTTTGCACTTTTTCACTCGTCTCTGTAACTCGTGAAACAGTAAGCTGGTAGATCGCCCACTATACCTTTTTGCAAACTTATGATCCGACGACACTACGGTGTTCTTTATCGACACTTCTATCTATACTATCTACGTTGATACGTCAACATATCTCAAAATAGGAATGTTGTGCTATAAGGACATGATTGGATCAATTTTACCAGTTTTGGCCCCGGTAATCATCGACTCCCCCTATCCGATAAGCTACATTCCAGAATGCTATCATGCAGGTTTGTGTAGTATGGTATTGTGCCGAGACTGGATATACATACACGTAATGTTTTTTTTCACTATTTTAGGGTCCAATTGGTCAACATCTCCTAATGGTTAAAGGGGGATTTTAATCTATGAGTTTTTTCACTCTGATAGAATGATCTTCCCCGAATCCCCATCTGCAAAGTTTCGCGCCGATATTCAACCGCCACCCGTTTTTTGAATTACGAGCTAAAATGTGATTTAGTAATCCCCAAAGAGTACTATGTAATGTTATATGGGTCTAACCAAAATGAACATATTGATCAACTCATAACATCCAAACCAAACATCCTTACCCTAAGATTTCACATGGTTAACTGGGACAATTTTGCGCTGTAATTTAGGTTCATTTTCCTATTTTATCACTGGCCACATAATGTACGAATTTGATACCCCATATGATGGGACTAGAAGCGAATTATTGTGACTTTCCATACGCTAGCGGTAGTTCCTGCAACAGCCGCTAGTCCAGCTGTTTTTTTGTTGTTTTTTTGGAACGAGGCATGCATGGGTACCCGAAACCAAAATCCAAAGAACCCCCGGCAAAAATGTTTTTGAAGGCTGAATTTAGCTCTGTTTAGAGTAGTAACCCTGTAATCCTCTAGCGTTGCATCACTCTTTTGCATTTTAGAGAGGAAAGAAAGCCTTTATATAGAAAAAGTTTTCAGCTTTAATGTCTTCCCGTAACTTTTGTTTCACATTTGAAGCAGTAAACTAATGAGAAAAATACGGTCCTTCAAAGTATAGGACTTTAATCATCCTGGACTTTGTGAATGAGAAGACACTACATCTACACAACCCACGTGGCAATATATACGACCCCATTTTATGACATGCATTTTGTCGGCATATATTTTGTTTTCTGTTTTATACATGTTATTATAGTAAGCAACTCCCACGTTTTTACATGTTGAACTTTGTCCTAGAGAATTATAACAAATCGGAATATTTTTGAGTATATGTGTCCACTTTTTAAACTGCATTGGTTTATTGTCCATTTTCGCATATAAGGTATGGACGGTTAACACTAACCCCAAACCCTAATGAACAGTGAAGGGATTTTAGATATAGGTTTTAGAGTATATGTACATGTTTAAGTATTAAAATAATCAGTAAAGTAACCCCCCAGGCAAACAGCAGAATTTTACATTGTAATACTATTCTGCAATTTTTGATTAAATAAGTTACTTTGTGATGTGTTTGATTCAGATATTTAGTGTTTAGCCCCCCTATACCTTATATGTTGTAAAATGGAAAAATAAACACCATTAAGTGTTTAAAAACGGTTCCACAACTAACCCTAATGTTTTTCATAGTTTCTTACCTTGGATTTACAAGTGCCTGCAAAAGGGAAGCCAATAGTTTAAACTAATATCGAAGGCTTACTGCAAGAGGGACCCTATGCCAATAGCTGCCATTTTGTCACAGTTCTTATTAGTGTTATACCGCCAAATCTAACACCTGCAGCTATTGGCGATGGGCCTTTTTGGCCCTAAACAGCGAGATTTACCCATCAACCTGTTGTTGTTTAGTAGGCTCATTATTCTATTTTGTTTCATGAGTGGTGAATCAAAACAAATTCTCACTAGAGACCCAGTAAAATCATGAACCAGTTTTGCTACTGAATTTAAATTCCTTGTGTAACAACGTAACGGTGACACCACCTAATTTCCCTAGCTTTTTTTAATTTGAAAAACCTGACCAAAGTTTATGTTACACAAACCTTTCTCCAAGCCATATATGGAGATTTAATTTTAGAAATTTTAGTCTTGCGTATAACTTATATTGTAAACTACTTCATCATAAAGTGTCGTTTCCTAAAGCATTTTTGGGAAGGGCGACCAATTGTTTCATAATTTCTTAGACCACGCAGTTTTTAGTAATTTTTTTCACTTTTATTATCCTTTGATACCCACAATATCAATGCACCACCCAATCATTGAACAATTAGTTACAATGGACCTAACCATTCATGGAACTACATGCAATTGATAAGATTATCAGTAAAGTTTGTACGAGAACTTTTTTTTGTGCTGTCGGTATAGGTTGAGATAAAATTTGGATGAAAAAGTGATTTGTTATATAAAATCTAAGTGGAAACATAAAATGATAGGCCAAACTTAAGGTGGACTTCGATAACAGCTGATTTTTTTTTCCAGATATGGTCCATGAATGAGGATGTAGAATAACATTACTAAAGTCCCCAAGAATCCCTGTGTGGAACTTGGAAAATCCAGATGGCGTGGCGTCACAACTGGCCGCCACTTTGTCGTCCCACATTTGTTATCTAATAACTTTGTGCCTCCCAATTACAGAAAAGTAAAAAGTGTCCAATCATTGTTTGAGTCCACGAAATCCATTAAACTGGTACCAACCTAGGTAAACAAAAGCGTCTATATAGCCTAAACAACCAAGATGGCGCCCACACAGTTTTACTCAAAATGGCCCTTTTCCAATATTTGCTTCCATCGCGAGAAATCCGGCAGTGTCCACATGTATGTTCAGCTACCAATAGTTTTATAATACCTTGTTATCCAGAGGTCCGATAACTTGTAACAGCGCGGATCTAGGGATGGGGCGCGCGCCTCCCTAATTCTGCAAAATCTTGCAAATCACCAATTTTGGCCAAGTTTAGAGCCTTTTCTAAAGCCCCCCCGTACTTTTGAACGTTTTTCAAATCCTGGATCCGCCCTACAGTACCGTATGTGCACAATCATTTAAATTGTGCACCATACCTGTAGAATCAGTCCTTTAAACGTCATCAATTTTGAGTTTACAGCGGTTGTGCAAATCTCTTCTTATCATCAGCAGCAGCAGCAGCTAGTGCTGTGCTGTGTGTTTTGACATGACTGGCCGCTGCAATTCTGCACATAAAGTGGCAAAAAGAGATGCAGAAATTTTTTGTCAGATTGTAAATGTTCATACTGCTGCAACCACAGGCTTGACCCACATGATCAGTTTTGTTAGACACGGGCCAGGCGCAACAGGAATGACCATTTCTACAGGCAGAAGTTCTCTGTCTTGTAACACCACCCCCATTCTGTTGGAGACCGATTACGGCTTAATACATTTTTAATTGTGTGTGATATGTGCCATTTGAATGTTGCAGCACTTGTTGGAGGCTACCTTAAATTTCGAACTTAACATTTAAGAACTGCGACAATTGCTCTTTGTACCAATGGGCACTTTGGTTGAGGGAGTCCGTAGCTGCTGGCCCCGTACAGCTTCAACATAAAGGCTTCCCAACCTCTCTCACTCCTCCCTCTCCCAGCATCCTTGTGATGTTTTTCCACTTTTGTAAAAGTATCAGAGAGTATATTCCTGCTTTGTGTAACAATTGAATACTTAACCAAGTTTAGGAGCGTCCGTCTCATGGATACACGCGGCCCTGTATCAGCTTACTCATTTAATAAATCCTGACCACCACAAGCCAGTACCAGCCCATTATGGATTCACGCTAAGAAGAACACCCTGACAAAAAATGACAGCCACAGTATCACAAGCTAGCACCACGTAAAGAAACATTAGGTCTCTTTCGTATCTCCTATGTATCCTACACATCATGGATGCGAAAATGGTTACAATCTTGACTGCAGCATAACCTGAACAATGAAAACAATCGGTAGAATCCTTGCTCTTGTCACTAAAGGCCAAGTAGGTCGGTGTCATTTCCAACTACAACTTTGGAGTCTCCTCTGCCTCTGCTACATGCTATAGCATTGAAACTACTCATCAGGTTTGCCATAATGCGCCCTTTGCAGATTTCTCACCGGTAGTTGAATGAATCTCTTCTTATTTTTACTATTTGCCAAGAAATTCTTGGCTAAGTGGTTGTTGGCCTGCTTTCCTCGAATATTGTCTCGGATGTTCTCTTTTGGGCTCGCTGTGCCTGTTCCGCACCCTTCGTGGACACCCCACTGCCATATCTATCGAAACAACTGTCGATCCATCACCATAATTCTGAGATGTATGAAACATAGCCTGTACATACGTTGATGTTGGGCCATACAGGGGCCATACAACTGGAATTAACATATGTCCACCATCTATATGATGACGAAAAGGTCATTCTCTGGAAGCTTGTATTACTGGGTAGGATTCACACAGGTTGCCACAATGACATTGTTGGCTTTCGCATTTCCCTCCTTCCCCTTCTTTTTTAGATAATGTGTCTGAGGCAACCGGCGGCAAGTTCAGAGGCACGGAACACTCTTCCATCTGAGTCATCACAGACAGCAACATTTGACAATTTGGGTCCATTACTACCTCATCGTAGTCCCATTTGTGAATGCACTGATCATTCACATTTGTCCGCACAGGTACACAGAGCAATAAAGACAAATCCACAGCAATAATAAAAGGATCACTGCACCTTGTTTTGATTCGCTTGAACACATCCACAAAGTGGAATGAACTTAGTTTGTCTTACAAACCAACTTTTCCGATCCGTCTTGGAATTGTGACATGTTGTGGAGCTGAAAGGACGGCCACATCAGCACTTCCGTTGTGAAATCCTTCACCCAGCATCCAAGCTTCCATGGATCTAGGCAACAGAGTCCACGAATGTTGCGGAACAGGCAATGGGAACCCAAAGGGACACTCTCCGAGACTAATATTTTGAGGAAAGCATCCAACGACCATAGCAGAATCCTGCCTGGGCAAATAGCAAAAATAGAGAGATTCATACAACTTCTGTGTGAGAAATTGCTAAGGCTTGGCATACATGTCAAACAGGCTCATCAATGATTCTAACGATATTTAAGGCGCATAAGGCTGAATGGTTTTTTTCACATAGTGATTCAGGATCCAGCTACCAAAGATCACTATGTTTCTTATGTGATTGTCAGTGTGTGATACGGTGTCGGCCATTATTCTCAGTGTAAGACTAAGGCTCCAATATATTGATAGATGGTGATGCAGTATCATTTATGGGAGTGTCCTAGGTCGGAAAAACTACATAAAGTGTGAGGCGCAGTCAAATGCCCATTTTTTATGTTTTTCCGGCTAGGATATCATTATAGCCCTTAAGTATACTGATAACCCTTTATTTCTATTCTAAATTTGCTTTATAAGAAAAATTTATTGGTGACCACATGTTGCAGAAGAGGGCCAGTGTAAACTGACCCAATCAGGCAAGCTGCATATTTTCAATACTGGGCTATAGATTGTTCCTAAATGCACCGGTCAGTCTAGTCGTAACAGCTCTAAGCCCTAGCTTGATGATGACTAAGGTGAGAGATTGCACCAAGAGCTGTGAGACACTCAACCCGGGGGGGGGGGGTTTTTTTCTTTTTTTCTTGGACTATATTTGGTCGGGTACACAGCTCGTTCCAAAAAAGATGGACTAGCTGCGAATGCGAGACTACCGCTAAGGGTACTCAAATTCCACAATATCAAGTTCTAGTCCCGCTAGGGGTATCAATCAGTTGTTGTTGTGCTGGTTCATGATCCAAATAGGAAATTAACCTAAACAATACACAAATACCCCAAAGGGGTAATTTTTCGTGCAGTACACACGGTGTCACTTTTTCCTTGTATTTAGATATTTTTAAGGTAATCTTTTATTCACGTATTTAGAACCGGTCCGCAATGGGTGTAATTAATTCACCTGGCAAATTGGTCCCCCGTTAGGGTCTATTTTCACTGAAAACTACCAAACACTGGTCCCGTTCAGGGTATATTTTGCAACTGAATTGGTCCCGTTGGGTCACTTCAGACCCCTGTGACCGAGCCAGGGTACCCAAGAACCCTGGAGAACCCCCCCCCCGGGAACTCAAATGAAGTTTCCGGAATGATACAACAGGTATGGGTAGCCTGATTTAAATGTATGTTCATGTTTACGCGTACTTAAGTTTCGATCTCCCGAGATACAAGTGTTTCATTATCAAATTATTGCGTATCCTGAACTATAATTATGGCCACGTTGGCACGCGCGATTATAATGACGCTGGAGCAAATTTATTTGAAATGCTGGCCATTTTGATTAAATGTTTTGGGCGCCATCTTGGTTTAGACCGATTGTACACTGTTTAAAAAATTTCTGGCAGCAGATTCCAGACATTTTTAGGGAAATTTACAGAAATTTCTGGCAATTAACGTATACTTTGACAGTATTTTACAGAATTTGTCTCATATATGGAAAAAATGTGTATTTATAACATACTTTTCCGTAACCAAAAAAAAAATCGGAAATATCTGCACCGAAATTTTTTTGAAAATTTAGCAAACACCTTAGGATCATGGGAAGCAGCAGCTACCAAGCGTATTGAAGACGCCACCATGCGGTATGATTCCAACATGTCCTACCACATCAGAAAGACACTCCGAAGAGCAGTGCCTAAATTTACTCGCAACAAAATGGTCTCTGGCGCCCTCCTACAACTGACAGAAAAGTTAATGGATGACTTTCCCCTTCAGTCAGGAAGTGTAGCTCTGACTAATGCGAACATTGATATCAGTTTTGAAAAGGAGAAAGTCGAAGAGTTACCCTGGGTGAGTAGAGGTAACGCTAGTGTTAGCAAGAAAAGTACCCCTGACGATTTGCCTTGGGTTAGTAAAGGGAAAGACGAAAAACTGAAAGACAATACATCGTCAGATTTACCCTGGGTCGCCAAAGGTAAAAATGCACCTCTTGTAGCCAAACCGCTGAAGAATTGCCATGGGTTACCAAGGGACAAAATGCCACAACCACTCAAGACAACGTCTCTCAAGAATTACCATGGGTCACCAAAGGTGAAAATGTCACGTCTAAAAATGCCACCTATGACTCACCTAGTGATTTGCAGTGGGTTAGAATAGGGAATACTGTTGATGATGAAAAGCGAAGCTCGATCACGGCTAATAAGTTACCGCCAAAGAAGTCGATTGGCACACAGACCTCTTTGAGGGCGCTATATAGATTTCCAGTACGCTATTTACCCCCAGACAGTCACTGCAGGAAGGGGCTGGAACAAGAACACTAACCAATCAGCGGATGCATTCAGCCTTACCTCAGAAGGTAATATCCATGAAGAAATCTTTTATGATGCCCTGGATTCGCACTTCGATCTTCAGATCAAACCAGACTGTCCAGACGACGAGATGTCGTTCCTCAAGCGATTTCGCTTGAACTTGCTGTTTCGAAAGAAGAAAACCAATGAGAAGAAATTTGTATCTGCTGTACACAAAGTGATTGAAGCAAGAAGAAGTGGATGTATTGACGAGGATGGCAACTTCGTCCAAGGTTTTGCACAACCTACGAAACCTACGGAACCTAAGGAACCTGTACCAACGGAAAATGAAGGAAAGAAATCTCCTCCACCTGCAGTGAAACCCAAACCAAAGCAGACACTTGATCAAAATGGAAACCAGCCGCAACGAAGCTCAACGAGAAAACGCGGCAGTAGCAGAAGGCGTCACAATCCCGATCGGGAATCGTACCCGTTACCTGAGGAAGATGACGGTTCCGAAGGATATGCATCCGCCAATGAAATGGACAATTTTGAGTTCAATCCCACTGCCTTTTTGGAAAGAAACAGACGGTCTGCCGAAAACCGATTTTACAGAGACGATGGTACTGACGGTGACATTGAGAGCGATTCAGACGGTGCCAATTCCTCTAATCGCCGGGTACGTTTCTCCGACGATGTTCAGCACTTTGGAGAAATCGTCGCTTTGCGAGAAACTGAAAGTAGTGATAACTTGGACGCAGAAGATGACGAACCGGACAATAGTGCAATGTCCCTGAAGAGCAAGATTGAACTGTTTGAAAAAGTAAGCAGCAATGAATTCCTGGACGAGCGGAGTTTCCAAGGGAGCCCGCCGCCAGACCTACCTGAAAATGCTTCGCTGCCGACCAAAGATCGCGTTCAGCTCTTTGAAGACATTTCAAGCGGTAAAAAACCAACAACGTGCGCAAAGACAAACAAGACACCGAGGAGAGCCGTGGAATCGTGCCAATACACACAGACAAAGTCAAAAATAAGTTTCTTCGAACAACTATGTGAACAGAATTAACTTAAATAGTGAATCAACAATATTTTTTGTCACACAGGGCCGACCGAATATGAGAAACGTGAAAAGTTACATTTAAGATTTCGCACGGACGCACAATGAACGTTTTTGCATTACGTTATCAGAAAGGATTCCAGTTTGTTGCCGTGCCAGCCGTAACGATGAACCCGACTTTCAAGGATAATTATACCAGATTCTGTTATCTATTTCAAGTCCTTAAGGTTGTTTAATATACATCTTGCAAGGAAGACCCAAACGTGATTTTCATTGGACATACGAACTAAAACATTTTCGATTGTACAATCTGTTAAAGTTACATGTTTTACGAGAGTAAGAAAGATTTTTTAATAAGAGTAATTGCTCTGGTCAGCGCAAGCAAATTCCCCAAAGCTATTTGGATCAAATTAAAGGAATATGAAACGGGTAATTAAATTAAGTAATGTGTTTTGTAAACGACGGGGTTAAATTACAACCAAAATAGGAAATGTTATTACATTTATAGCAAATTTTGAAGATATGCCTATCACGCAGCGACTGTTACATTTAAAAGTTGTCAGTAAAGCAGGTCAATTTTATTGCAAGTATCACTATTAAGTAAACAGAGTCATCATAACCGTAACTGTCAACTTAACTGTCCGATTGGTCAGTTTTGCGGAAATTTATCCCGCGCATTTGTTAATTAAATTTCACGCCGTGTGCGTGAGACTTCCTTCAATTCGTTTGGACAAGGCAGGGCACTTAATACACTATATAAATTTAAGACCAATTTCACACTAGGGAGTAATTTCACCACTTATAAGATCGTCATTGATTTTTATTAAAATGGTATAGAATTCAATTTGAAAGACTTGTAATTTTGATTATTATTAGAAAAATGAGTCCTGGTTATATTTTTTTAGAATAAGAAGTTCACAAGATTGTAGTCAGTGTGCACATGGTTTTGTGGCTTTCGGCAAGCAGCCAAAATTTGATCCATGGCGCATCCGGCACCGGTTCCAAAATAGTTACAAATCCCTTGTATGACTGGATGTCGGAGCTGCAGAATGATATAGCGAGCTTTAATATGCAAACCATTTGCAGTGAACTATCCTTTAGTAAAAATGTTCAATGCATTAGTTCTCACGTTGATTTTATGGAAACAATATTATTCAAATAATATAGTTATGGGAACGACCACGTATACGGTAAAATGTCATTACCAATACATTCGTGCTAAATTAAAAGCATATTTAAAAAAAAGTCGCGTACAACAAAATGATTCAAATTCATTATTTACAGTGACAGATTTTGGACCAGTTTCAACTCGATGCTTTCTTTAATCCCAAAGTGTCAACGAAAAGTCTGAATTCGTTTGACCTGTTTTCTGTCTACATCATTATGTTAAGAAAATTGTGCATTTATCTTTAGTGACCTTAAAAATGTAGAGACTCTTTTGCGCAAACATATTAGAACAATCACATTAATGCATAACTCATGGATATGACATCATGATCGACCTGATTTATTTGACATTGTGAATTGAAAATGTTAAAAACACATAGCCTGATTAATTTAGCACACCATTGACGCAATTTGTGAACACGTGGGAGATTAAAATGGATTTACTTTTGACCCGGTTTTTATTTCTAAAACTTTTCTAACACTGCAAAGGAAATACAAAAAGAATAGTTGTACACTCCAAAAAAACTGGTACGAAAAACCTGTGTATCTGGATTCATGAGAGTTAGAATAATATAAACTGATTTCTTTTCACATGAGTTTTTTCAGCTGTTCTTCTTATATTCAGTGATTCTTCAAAGCACTTATACTCTAAAATACTCAATATTGATTAGAAGAGGGGGCTTCTCCCATTTGTCCTGTGAAATCATCAAAGTCGAGTAAAGCTTATACGCATTGTTATAAAATATTCCCAGCTTTACTTAAAGTTTACTCAAATTTGACATTTTTTTACTCAACAGATGATGTCTATTATTAGTTCCCTTTTGTAATCAACATTTTAGAGTGATAAATAGAGTCCTATAAAAGAAAGTTTACACTCTAAATTTCAGGGATTTAAGAGTTAATCCTTAAGATTGTGGTTAGTGACCAACCAATGTTAGGATTAAAATTAATCTCTATTGCATTAACATTAAATCATTAGATTTGAATTCATATCTAATATGATTGAATCTAAGGCAAATGAGATTTAATTTTAAATATATTTTGATTGGTCACTAACTACAATCCTAAAGGATTTATTTTTAAATCCCTTAAATTTTCGCTCTGAAAATTAACTCTTAGGTTAACTTTGACTCATAGCTGAGTATACTCTACTCAACCATTTATAAGGTTTAGCTCATCTTTGTTAACGCTTTTACTCAACAGTCAGCGTTGTGCCTATTTTGCACGATATGTTTTACAGTTAAATACAAAGGATCTTTCAGGTCGTGCACTGAATGAGAAGACAATGAAACCGTTTTTGAAACTGTGATTGTGAAAGGGAGCAAAAGACGCTCTAAGACGCTCAACGCCGCTCGAATAGACACTAATGCCGGTATTCACAAAAGGGGTAACTTTAACCAAGGGTTAAACAGAGTGTACCACGGGTCATGTGGGTAAATCATGTATCCTCTATGGATATTTAACCCAGGGTGAAAGTTAACACTGGATTAAAGTTAACTGCTTTTGTGAATACCGGCCAAGGTGCACGAGGGAAATGACGTTTTAAAGCTTAAGCAGTAATTGAAGAGTGTAGAATAAGAAGTACGTATATAAGTGTTAAACAATAGCTCAAAGGTAAAGAAGGTGTAATTTGATAAAATTTTCTACAGGTGATAAACCTTTCCGTTTCGACTCATCCTTGGCATAAATTAAAACAACATACAACATTATAATTTTCACTTTTCGAATGAAAAAAACCTTAATATATTCATTTATTGATTTGTTGAAAAATGTGGATTACATTTTCTTAGAACAAAAGTTGTGGACTTAAGTACTTCTTATTCTTACACAAATCTACTGATTATCAAACAGCATACTGGTCTAATAGATTGAAAGAAGTAAAGGGGAATATAATCTGATTCATGTATTTTCGTTTTGAGTGAAAAATGTTGCTTCTACTAGTGTCAATGATCTATGGAATGGACCCGGTGATAAAATATTTATGTATTTAGTCACAGGTGACTCGGCAGTCAGCTTAGCAATTAATCAAGTTATCTTAACCTAAAAATCTTACATTATGGATACCTCAAACGTCACTTAAATGTCATAAACCAAGAATACCATTGGCAAAAGGATCACTCGTTAAATCCAGGGTACCGGCAAAATGTGGGTTGTGTAGGTATAACGGGGAACTATTAACCCAGGTCGGAAATACGCAGGCCTAGCTTAACAAGCCTTTCCTGGGCTGAGTTGTTCGAATGCCGTTTGAGTCACGCGAGCCATGTAAGAAAATGTCCCTTGGTAGCCCATGATTTTATTTCTGTACCCCGTACTTGCTGATTCGACATTTTGAGAAGAGCATAAGTTACTCATTATTTTAAACCACAAATTAGCTAAGGCCTGCAATCTCTCAAATCACTATTAATGTTTGTGGTTACTATTAATATTCCAATAAACTTTATAAACATCATAACTAAGGTTAACGAAAACCAACCTACATACGAAAATCACCAAAAGGGTTTTCTTCCCCCTATTCTTAAAAAAAAAAATCTTTAACGATTTGATCGAAATATTAATTATGAACTTTTCAACGTACAAATTCACCTGGATGTGGTTACTTCATTTTTAATATAAATTTTGTAGTTGATAAACTATAAATCATGTTTTGTATATACTAAACAGCATGGGCGTATCATGCTATAAGGTGTTCCAAGTTTTTTCTTTGAAAAAGGGAGTGATAAAAAAAAGAGAAAAAAAAACGATCTTCCAACCCCACAGGGCTTTCATTATGTCTGGTGTTATGAACACAAATGTAATGTTACACGGAGCTGCCTACGTCTTAAGCAAAGTCTTAAGATTTATGTATATATTTCATGTTTACTCGGTGCTTGTTTTTATACTTTTATACCGGGGCATCTGTGTAACAATTGTATAATATATGGGGGTTAATTAATCCATGTTAAAATTTGTTAATCTGCATATTATTATATATGATGCTGCCAAACTGGATTACAGACTATTTGTAAATGACAATCATTGTTCATATCAAACTGTCCAGACTAGTAGACTAGATTATATTATTTATAACCGGTTCAAATGGATTTATTCGGATTTCACCATGACAACGCTTTTGCACTTAACCTGGGTGGAGTAGGAATATTATATATATATTTTTGCGCCAAAACCGAGGCACAAGCGGTGAACAGTACGTCTATCAGGTGAATTTGCTATATGTTAATGTGGACCCCAAAAATATGAATTTGAGAGTTAATATTAATGCGATTATAAGGATAGTGCATTTGATTTTGATGAAGGAAAAAAATAAAATAAAAATTGTTCCACAAATGCAAAGTCTTAACTTGTGTCCTGATCACGCACTTGTGTCGGCGAGATTGCTGTATAAATTCTTAACGCTTTCGTTGGCAAAATATAATCTTGTTGCGCTTGCTATAAATTCACTAACAAAGATATAATTATTCATAAATTAACTCTAATTACTTAGTTAATATCGACTAAAACAATGTGAAGAAACTGATTTGCCGTTTGTCTTAATTTTGGCGCCATTTTAACCAATGTATCACTATTGAATAATCAATCGTTATTTCTTGTTTAAAAACTCATATTTTTTCAAAAGTATTTTCCCGCCAAATCAGTTTGAACTTTTGCACCTACGCTTTTTAATACAATGTCGCCTTATGTATAATACTAACATGTTCCTATTTGTCAACATGATGTAAATACTCACTCCAGAACATTCGTTAAGTACCTACGATTGCTATATTTGTATATTTTGAAGGTAATCAGAAAAAAATAAGACATTCTCTACTCTCTTTTGAGGTAGCGTCCACTATAAATATGTGCAATAATGTATTTTTCTTTTTGATTAAAAATCGCCTTATAAAGCGGTACTTTAATTGTACAATAAAGATACCTGATGAACATCCTTTTCATAAAAAAGTCATTAACGTGTTGTCTGTGTTTGATTTGTTTAACATTTTAACCCTTTAACCGTGCATGTAGTGTGGGAGATACACCGGTAAATAAGTCCAGGGAAGGTGCACTGTAAAAAAAAATACTGTCAATTTTACAGTAAAATCCTGGCAGCAATTCTGCCAACAAATTACCGTAAAATTTACAGTATACTGTAAAAATTAATGTAATCAAAACGCTTAAAAACATTTATATTTGGTGAGTTATTACAGAGTTGTGAATGTGTGGAGAATAAAAAAGCACTGACGAACACCCTTTCTTAGTATGCCTAGTATCCACAATTTTGTACATTGCATATACTGAAAAGTACAGTTTGGGGTAAAAGGTATTACACAACTGTACAATATACAGTAAATTTGAAGGAAAACCTGTAAAAGATATGTTTACGGGGGTTTGTTGGCAGAATTGCTTGCCCGGTATTTTCCTGTAAAATTTACAGTTATTGTTCCCCTGTATATTTAGTACTTAATGGTATAATGAAAAATCATAGTAGGGTATATATTTATGTTGTTAAATCATTAAATTCGAATAAAGTCTCACTTAGATTTTGTCATTATAGGCCTGGAAAATTGGACATAAAATTTACAGTATTTTTCTTTATTTCAAATTACAGCCAAATACTGTCATTTTTTAAGCTTTTTTGTACATTATTTTCCTGTAAATTGCACTGTAATTTTTTTTACAGTGTGATAAGTCAATAGCTCAGATGGCTTCCCAAAGCCCTTTAGACCATGGGACGTGGAACAAAAGAACCAACTGTATACAAATTCTGTAGTCCCCATCTGGGGGCTCAGGGAAGAAAACCAAGGGTATAATTCATAATAAAATTATTACGATCACATAACTGTCTGTTCCCGCACATAAAACTGGGGGGACACATTTTCTTAAAAATATATAACATGTCCCCTCAATTTCTTTTTCCCAATATCTGAGACCAATGGATATGTATAGACTTCAGCAAACCATGAGCTAAAGAATACATGGGGCCGGGTATGTAGGGCATTGTTATCGCCAGTGTTACCACTCTTACACGATCGGTGTTGAGTGACAAATTACACCCGTCCTCTCTACAATAATAACAATGTGTGGTACCATTATAATATAGGTCGTTGACACTTAAATTTTTCCTTCTGAAAACGCGGTAAAATTGGATTAGAAATGAAGTTAAGCAATAAGTTACGGATTTGGTTCTGCACAACGTTGTAGGTCAAAGCTTGCCCAGCAACATATCTTATGATGGTTGTTCATGTTTCTCCTTTTCGAATAAATGCTGAAACATGGCCAAAGTAATTGAACACGCACTATAGAAGCTCATATTATTATGAATGAGTAGGTATTTGTCATGAAAAGTACTCAGTCTAAAATTGGAGAGCGTAACAACTGAAATCTCTCGCTGCGCGACAACAATGGTCCTGCACTCCCAGGTGAAGGGAATTTGGTGGGAAGTGTTTCTACACCGCATCCGGGCCGGTGATTGAATATCTTAACTCCATTGTTGCTGAAGTCTATGTGTATCCTCAGTCACTGATATTGGGGAAATGAAATTGAAGTGACATTTATATAATTTTTAAGAAAATGTTCCAGTTTTATGTGCGGGGAACAGACAGGTATGTCGATCGTAATATTTATTATGAATTTACACTTGGTTTCGCTTAGCCCAGATGGGGACTACAAAACAAACAGCATAGAAGGGAATGTCCCATCGACTAATTGGGTCGTTTTAGGAAGCCATCTCAAATCCATGATGTAAGACTTGTTTGGGATCATTTTAATGTTTCGCTGATTCCGGAAGAAGTCGAGGATATTTGAAATTGTTTTGGAAAAAATGTTTTTTTTTTTCTAACTATAAATAATCCGTCTGCAGGGCAAATAAAGTTAAAAACCGAATTGTTAGCATTCAGGCCTGTGGTTTGTTCGTCTTGCCAGAAAAAAGGATCGTTGCAGTACTCGTATAGGCATATTTGATGCATGCGCCAGGTGTGTGCTTGCACCTGCAATGTAAATTATTTTGTTCAGCCGATAAATTTGACAAAAGTATTCTACATTGCACAAGTACACACATGACATATACAGCTACACAGTATAGGCAGATTAGTCTGCCATGAATTGTGCAAGCGTGTGGCTTGTATTTGGAATGTGGTATTCGTTTGTTCATGGATCTACTCAAACAAAAGAATTCCACATTGCACAAGCACACCCATGGCATATACAGTACACAGTAGGCAGATTTAGATGCCATGTGCGTAAGGTGGTGCTTGTATTTGGAATGTGGAATTCTTTGTTCATCGATCAATCTATCAAAAGAATTCCAAGTTTAGAATACAGTTACAATCGTATGGTATCTGTCATCCCCCCGTATGTCAAACCTTAGGTATATGTCTAAACTTTGTCAATTAGTCTAATCTAAGTCATATGTCTAACCATTAATATGTCTAAACCTATGTCATATGTCTAAACCTATGTCATATGTCTAAAATATTGTCATGTCTACATTGTTTTTTCAAGGTCTACATTATAACCTATATAAGATGCGCTGGTCTTGTTGTCTATACCACACAAACGTCCTAAATTCATGCCTTTATGGTTTAAAGTGAATCGCGAAGAAAGTCAGTTAGCTCTTAAATAAAGAATGTTCGACTTGCTCGTGCAAACCCGAGTATATACTCCTTTGAAATACAACCACCCATTTTCCGGATGTACACATTTTGGGTAACTTGTATCAGTTTCTATTACACCAAATCAGTTAACGCGGGTGAAATGGAAGCCTTCCCATTCATGATTGGTTTGAACTTTTATAGCAGTTTTACTTTTATAGTCATACTCAAAATCCACAATCAAGGGCAGAATTTTAAATGCTGACAATTTTTAAATGATTATCGCATTTTGAATCTCACGAGTCTCTAGTACTGTTTCCTCTTGGTAGACTTCTCTTAGAAGAAACACATCATTACATGTTTTACGTTTCTTGAACAAACATAATTGCAGAAACAGTTTTGCGATGAAAACTAGTTATTACACTGCTTGTTGAATAGAAAGATCAACTTAATTATCGTTTGATTTATGGTTCTTGAGTTCTATGGTTTGAGTATAAAATTCCCCAAACCTTTTCATTTTGACAATAAAGGTTGCAAACCAATGGATCTTGTCTGCAACGCTTTATTGATTTGGCGTGATTAGAAGCTGATGCAAGTTACCCAGATGTACTACTTTATAGCGCATTGGCAATAACAGGATGCATGGCACGAATCTTGTTGTTTAAAAGCTTTTTTTCATTCTCTTGGTGTTTGAAATTAATTATACATTTATATGTTCTGCAGATTCTGATTTTTATACCTGATAGTTTTTTCCTGGATAATTGTTGGCAATTCTGAGAGAGAAATTTAAAGACATTATGCCTAGAAGGAATGCGTGTATATGAAGCTCACGACTTGAAAACGGTTTTGAAAAGGCAGAACTTGCACAAGGGGATAACTAGTATGCCGGTATTTTTAGGGAATTGAATTGGGGTACTTGGGTAGAACTTTACAAAAGCTTTCTAAACAATTAGGAAAATTATGCCAAAAAGATAAGGATCTTTAAGTGACAAGGCCATATATGGACAAGTGTTTAGGGGTTAATTAAAACAAGTGATATTTAAGGAGCGCTTTTGAAAATATAAGGTGTTACAAATAGACAAATAGGTGTAACACACTTTTTTCGAGCCCATCCCATATTAGTAACTGCTCTCCAATAAAAATAAAAACCTTACGGTTAAATTCAACACTATTATATGAAGTATAATAGGTAAGTTATTATAATTATTTCAGATTTATACAAATATTTAACATTATAAGTGCAGTGGGAGGTAACCAGGCAACAGCTGTTCCCCTACGTACATTCTGTGGATTAAAGTCGAGGCTAATCGTAAGTAAACGATTATAATACAATCATTTTGTGGAAATGATCCTATCCAATTCTCCCACTAGTTGGATGGTTTCCCTGTGTTTGTACAAGTGGCATATGATCAGGAGATCCCCTCCACTTCTCAATATATATCGTTGGACCAAGCAGTCCGTATTGAATGGTTGCTTTGATTAAAATTAAAATTGCCTTCTTATGACAAGTTTTGTTACCAGAAAATGTCTTACGGGCTTTTTCTCGTTGGGACCAGATCTTTCTGTTTTGGCGGTTCGCTGCTCAGCGGCTTTCATGTTTCTTACAGTACATCTGATGGGCTCATACATGATATAACATGAAATAACCTCTGAGTAACCAATCAAAATAGACCTTAATATATCTGTACAAACCTTTAAGCCTTTCTTATCTTACCATGTCTCTGATTGGATAAATGTATCATATAACCCAATGCCCAACCAATAAAAAAAAAAAAAAAAAAAAAAAAGGGGGGGGGGGTAATCATTGGGATGCTTAGCCTATGTTTTAGTAATTGGAAGTTTCCGTAACCTGACCTATCTGACACACTTTTTTCTGACACGCTTATGAATCCGGAAACCTGTGCTTATTCCGTGAAGGGTTTCCGAATTCATAAGTGTGTCAGAAAAAAGGGTGTCAGATGGGTCAGGTTAATACGGAAACTCCCTTTAGTATTGTCCAATGTCGACAAAGTAAATTTGGTTAGTTTTGCTAAAAAATTGCTAAAAAACGCACATTGTTTTATTCAGTATGAACTATAATTTCATAAAATTAATTCCATGCCAAAAAGAATGCATTGCTATTTCCTGCTTTTTAGTGCACCAAAGAATGCATTACTATTTCCTGCTTTTTGGTGCACCAAAAGTTGATATATTTCCCAAAATGTCTCGAATAGTTTTGCATCTATTGTTTAAAATGTGATCTGAAATGTTGCTTAGGGGTTACTGCATTCGCGGAATACGTTTCGTTGATTTTTATTTTAGTGAAACCTTAAAAACTAAGCGTATCAACATTGGATGATGCTTTAACACAATAGGTTGGGGAGCCTCAACATACGCTACTCGTTTTACCATGTTAATACCGTCCTTCATTGTATCCGAATTGGATCTTGTGTTTACGTTCTCCACACAGTCGTGTTCAAAACTATTAAAACAACTCTTTTGTTGTTTTTTTTTGTTTCGTTTCGCTTTGTTTTGTTTTGCCTTTTGCTTTAGTTTGTTTTGTTTTCTGTCTATAAGCCCCCCCCCAAAAAATGGTCTGTATCAACATTGAATCAAATAAAAAAGAACACGGGAATCGATGTTTAATGATGATAAAGATGGATGATCTGGTGTTTTGGAATGAGTTCCATATGTACCCCCCTTTAAAATTGTACAGGAAACAAATTATTTTTTTATTTTATGCCCTTACAACTAACAAATACCCTAACCCTAAGCCCAAAAATAAAAATTATTCCATGTAGAACTTCGAAGAGGGGTACTCTTGCCGTTGTTTTATTTCTTCTTCTTCTTCTTCTTCTTATCATCATCATCATCATCTCATCATCATCATCATCATCATCATCTCATCATCATCGGCCTCCGAAAATCCAGCCCATTTCTTAAAGAACAGTTGGAACAAAACTTTACCCAAAGATCCAGCCCAGTTCTTAAAAGAACCATTTTTAACCAATAGATTCATCTCAGTTCTTTAGAGCTCGGAACAGGTTGTTCAACATGTTTAAAAGCTGTCACAAATCTATGTTCCCTTGAACCATGCGGAGATTAGATTATTTCTCTCACCTGCGGAGACTAGTACCATACTCGATCAATTATTGTGACAAATGACAAGTGAATCATTGAAAACAAAAACGATTGATGATGACGAACTGATCGTAAACAAACGAACAGTCATACCAATTATAATCGGATGTTTTAATTAATAATTGGAAGAAATTCAATGTAAAATATCTAACCTCGTCCGTTACAAGACAACCATTATCAAGGATAGATTGCTTTCTGTCCGTTATTTTGTTTCTCTTTCCTCAACGTTTTGGTGTTTTTCTGGAAAAAGAAGCTGAATCTTAACCCTAAATCATCAAAGAAACTTTAAAAATGAATTGATGTATGATCTTTAGTGTTTAACTATTGAAAACTGATCTCAGTTGGGTGAATAACTACTCCTATTCAAGCGACATTTAGCATTAATTTGTTTGGTTACATAAATAAATACTTTTCCATTTTTTGGTCCTGTTTCGTTTTCCTTCTCACCCATTGTATGCAAAGCTTCTCTTTCAATTAAAACATTTACACAAATTACAACAACCGATTCACTATATTACAAATTGTTTTCCAACTCGTGGAAGTGATTTCAGTAAGGGTCCTTTTCATTATGTCAATTTTTGTTCATGCCATTATGTCCCTTTAACGTTCAGAAACTTCAGTGAATAAATTCCTTTGTAGATATCTATTGCATTGCGCAACACTAAAAATTGGAAGACAAAAAGTACTCTTTCTACATTCATTCTCCAAACTAATTTTAAAGGGGAACGGTGCTACTACTTTCACAATGGATGGGAGTTTTTTTGTCATATATGTTCTTTGTAGGACCTATAAACGTATAAAGGAAAGGAGACAAGGAGACCAGAGCAATGGCGGAACTTTCGTAAAGGTCACGTTTGAATTATTAAATAAAAACAAGAAAAGTCGCACTTATTTCGATTTATATTCCTTTAATTTGAACTGAAACATTATTTTTTGTTATTTTTCATATTCTGAAACAAAAGGGAGGGGAATCACCTTTCGATTTTCAGCCAAGAAATATGTAAGTATCGGTTATTAAAGATGGTTAAAACCACATGAAAACATTATTATATTGCCCATTCCTAACACCCAGAAGCAACACCGATAGTTGGTAGTTGGGAACACCCAGGCAAGTGTTATGGATTTTGGAACACGCAATATTTACCCCTCCCTCCCTCTATTTCTCGCGAATCAATTTTTACCTCATGAAATCTATTCAATGTTTTTCTTTCATGGTCCCGGTCGCTATTATTTTAAATTTTATGAATTAATGAATAGCTATCATATTTTAAATCATATCCTCAAGAGGCCTCCGTTGAAAAATAAGAAGGAAGTTCAAATGTCTCCTTCCACATGTTCCAAAAAACAGCTGCATCAACACAGAGGTTCTATAAGACACAAGACACAGTCCGTTTATATGGGTGCAAGAAGTATGGGTACAAGATACTCTTCTAGTACATGGGGAAATGGAATTGATATTTGGTTAGGAAGATTTTTTTTTTATTATACCTTTTGACACCAATGTCACGGATAATCTGAAAATCACGGGTGTTATTTTTGTGTCGCCTGAACGAATGTTCCTGGAGGCACATACTAGTCAAATTTTGTGTGTCCGTCCGTATATGTCCGTCCGTATGACTCGGTTAACCTTTTTTAAAAATGCTCTGCAGGCTAAGTGCTATCCCCGATTTACTTCAAACTTGATAGGATGATAGAGTGAGGTGCCGCAATATTATGTGTAGCTTTTGGCTGCATTATTTGCATATTCATGAATTTTAATTAGCTTAGTTGCATATTTTTCATACATTTCGGTTAACCTTTTTGAAATGCTCTGCTGGCTGAACCTAATCCCTATTTACTTCACACTTGGTAAGGTGATGAGTGAGGTGCCAGAATATTATGTGTAGCTTTTGGCTGCATTATTTGCATATTCATGAATTTAATAGCTTATTTGCATATTTTTCATACATTTCGGTTCACTTTTTTGAAATGCCTGCTCTTGCTGCAACCCTAATCCCGATTTCTTCACACGTGGTAAGGTGATAGAGTGAGGTGCCAGAATATTATGTGTAGCTTTTGGCTGCATTATTTGCATATTCATGAATATTAATTAGCTTATATTGGCCAATCAAAATGATAACCCTTTCCCCGCAGGATTGTGTGCAAGTTATCTGGAGTTCCGTAAGGCGGATAATGATGTAACTTGGTGGAAGGAAGCGGGTTAAAGGACTTCTCGCCTTAATAGATGTCGGCATATTTCGGACAAATTACCTATATGAAAATGCGCTAATTAATATTGCAAAAATCAGCGCAATCGCTATATTTTTGAAACGGTACATCGGGATATGGCACAAATTTCCTTCACTGCACGAAAACCCATTATGGTGCACATCTTCTTTGCCATTTGAAAGTTCCTGATACATGCGGGCTTAGGGTATGCAAATATCTCTTAAATATGCTAATTTGGCTGAATCGCTAATTGGTACATCGGATATGCGAAAATTCCTTAGCTACATGCAAAACTACTATACATACATCTTGTGTGTGAATCATATGGAGGGGGAAGGGTGGGGTGTTGGGGAGGGGGGCAGGGGTCGAGTGTTTTGGGGAAGGGTGGGGTGTTGGGGAGGGGGCAAGGTGGGGTGTTGGAGAGGAGGTAGGGTGGGGTGTAAGTGGTGAGGTGGGGTGCGTCGGGGAGGGGGTGGAGTGCGTTGCGTCGGGAAGGGTCGGGTGGTGTGCCTCTGGGTGGGGTCGGGTGGTGTGCGTTGGGTAGGGTGCATCGGGGAAGGGTGGGGTGTGTCGGCGAGGGGCGGTGTGACCT
Organism: Ophioderma brevispina; assembly: GCA_023653785.1. NCBI lineage: Eukaryota > Metazoa > Echinodermata > Ophiuroidea > Amphilepidida > Ophiodermatidae > Ophioderma > Ophioderma brevispina. Next base: position 103,038 of record JAMKCH010004512.1, read on the forward strand.
CATGTGACCGCGTGTGACCTTTGTGACCCCATGTGACCTTGGTGACCTCATGTGACCGCGTGTGACCTTGGTGACCTCATGTGACCGCGTGTGACCTTTGTGACCTGACCTTGTGATCTTGATGACTTTCATGTGACCCCCATGGTGTAACCTTGGTGACCTCATGTCACCTTGGCCATTCACAAATCGGTGTGCCGGGTAGGGTCAGAGTGGGATCGAAGGGGAGGGGGTTGGGGTAATCAGGAGGGAGGGTGTGTCGGGGAAGGGTGTGTCAGGGGAAGGGTGTGTCAGGGGAAGGGTGTGTCAGGGGAAGGGTGGGGTAGGGCGGGGTGGGGTAGGGTGGGGTGACCCATGTGACCTTGGTGACCTGTGTGACCTTGGTAACGTGTGTGACATTGGGACCCCATGTGACCTTGTGAACCCATGGACCTTTGTAACACTTCTCCAGTGCATTTGTTCTCTTTCTCATCATCATTTTCCAACTTCATCAGAAAACAATGGATTTCGCGCAACCAGGCGACATTTGTGGTTCGGAACCGCCTTGTTTAAAATTGTGTCTTGGGTGTTTATCAGGGGGAAAAAATTGTACAGGGGGGTAAACAATTAAAATGTTATTAAATGTTTTAAACCAAAAAATGTATATAGATTCGTGTTTTACCTTTCAAAGTGAGACTTTTGCAGATATGATTAATGCTTCTTCCATAGGACTATGTGAACCACGGCCATATCTGCCTCTTACTTATCATCAAAAAATGTCATTGATACAATTGACCTTTATATTTTCGGCTTCTTTAAAGTACGACGAACAATTTGGCACCATTTTAAAAACAAACTGATGAATGTGAAATTTTTTACCCCTAGTGTTCCCTTGACGCGTTTTGCCCAATATGTTATTCTTGATCACTATACCCTCAGATAGGGCAACGATACCATTCTGTAATCCTTGAAAGGTACTGAACATGATGGTAATACTTTAACACACATATTTTCCCTTTTATAGTTTTGTTGCCCCTGTATAAAACCCTTGCCCCCTCGAATACATCCCAAGAACACATTTTAAAAAATGAACATACCCATGATTTTGGAATCCTCACACAATTCTTGATTTAGAAAACCTTAGTTGCAAGATTGTATTATGAGATTTTCAACAAAATACAGTTCCAATGTACTTTTCATGGGTATCATGGTGGTTGCACTCACCCATCTCTTCCATCTCTTCCTCTTTCTTGTTATTTCTTGCCCAACCTGTTTTGTTCTTTTTATCCGGAAATATCAAATAATGAATAAGGGGAACAATCATATCATATAGTATTATCTAAAGCTTTATACACTTTCATTTTGAAACTTACAGCTGTCATGGTTAAGGATTACTGGACAACCTTTAGAGTTGTAATACATGTCCTGTTCCCCTGCTCTTAATGTGGTAAAGCTGTTCAAAACCGGGTTGCAGCCTATGAGTAAGCTACCTTTCAATTCATCCAGTTTCAATCGCAGAATTTCAAGGAAGACTCCTGCATTACGTACGGGGAATGGTCTCCAAGCCCTCAATAATGTTCGTCTTCGATGTTTCGACTTATTGGAGAGTCTCCCTGCTTTTTTAATTGAGATAGCTTTATCACGCGGTCCTTTTTTTTAACTAGATTTATCCAGCTCGATCTGGCTCAAATTTATGGTAAAGGTTCCTGCCTGGTGTCCATGTTTTAGTTTCCCTATATCGTGCCCATTTTGTCATTATTTTGTTTCAACCACCCTTATGTTACTAGATGGTAACGGTTGAAATGTTTAAGCCACACCAGCATTTTTTTTTTTTCAAAAAATTTAAATGCCTATTTGTTTCCTTCAAATGCTAGTGTATGACATCTGTTTGTAAACAATGACATTTAAGCTTAACTTACCTTAAAAACTGTCATTCTTTTACTCTTCCATGACGTCATAATGTGGGAGAGCCCCTGGGGACATTTTTAGCACAAAAAACGCCAGTGTTTAAAAAAACTTAAAAACTGTAGCCGACACATCACACTACAAGTCAACTGTGCCACCATTCTTGTTGCGCACCGGTAACATTGCTTGGCATATTTGAAAAGTAAACATTGTCAGTAACCTCATACCACTGCTTTTGTTGTTTTCTAAGACACATTTTAAATATCACCTGTTGCTATATAGGAGGATTTCATCAACTGGTCAGCAATTCACATACCAAGCACAATCCATTGCTTTTGTTGTTTTCCTATGAGACATGTTTAATGAAGATCGAACTGCAGGTGCAGAGCGTGATTATCACATCAACTGTATGTTGCATAGGTCCGCAACTCACATACCAGACTGGTTCCCTTGTTTTTTTCTATATATCCCATGTTTAAAGATTATGATATCATAGGTTGCGAGGTGGATTAACACCTCAAGTGGGTAAGTAAAAGTCATGCAGTAAAATCGTGTTCATTGTTAGCGCAAATTGTCATTGTAAACATCCAAGTTTTTTTTTTACTAAGTAACTCTATTGTGCCATTGGTAATTTTAACTTGTTTTGGATATTTTTTTCATTGTCGAGGCACCGTCCTTTGGATTTTGAATAGGGTGGGGTGGGGGAGAGGTTAAACCCGTAGCCCTACCTTTTTGTGACAACAACCAACGGATACAATGTAAAATACCTCATCGAGTATCGGGCTCTAAATGGAAGTGAAGTAATTTCACAAATTCGAAAATCTATACACGCTGGGTTCCATGAAGAATATAAGTTTACAAAAGACTAATCTCAAGGAGATCTTTGATTGTGACTCAGGCATGAACAGTGATCACTAGGACATTGCTATCTCTACAGTCAGTGGGTAAGACTTGCCGATTTCCCCCTCTCTACCCCCTCTCTGCTTTCTCTTTCAATTCCAAAAATAACTTCCATAACCTAATATGATTGTAAACACAACATTTGGCCAAATTTGCGCATTCTCAACATTTGTCATTTCTGGTGTATCTTCAGAGATGGTCTTGGTACGAATGTTACGTATCTTACAATATATTTATTAATGTGCGTCATATGAGTACTCCAGTCAAGAAAAAATATTTCAAAACATATTGAGAGAGACTCATACGCAATTCATTTCCACTTCTTTAAGAATATTTGGATGTTTAAAATGCACATACCTTCCCGAATTGCTTAAGAATATACTCAGTTCATTGCAAGGTTCCCCCTCATGACTGCTACATACACGATTTATCCCGTGCACCTGTTCAATCACTATCTTTAAACAGTCTATAGAAACATAAAAAGAAATGGTATCCGTTATGTGAGTTGCTGACGACTTGCCACAACACAGTAGAGGTATTAATCCACCTAGCACCTGTCAGATCATATTTTTTCAACATGTCTTAGAAATCAACAAAGGCAATGGTATGCATTTATGTGATTTGCTGACCAGACTCCTACACCAGAGTTGAGGGTGTAATCCACATAGCAACCTGGTTAGATCAATATCTTTAAACATGTCCTATAGAAACAACAAAAGCATGGTTGGCAATTTACTGACCATGTGTTTTTTAACATCTACCAAAATCATGCAGATGCTCCTGTGTAATGGTGACAGTGATGTCACTGCCACTGGCTAGCAGTCATTCAAATATGTATTAAATTCGCCTGGAATTTTCACATAAACCTGAGAAAAAAGTTTCATATATATTATGCCAATTAGTCAATATTGAGGTAATATGAAAGCAAATGAAAACCCGAACTTAGGCTTTAGAAAATACTGTAAACAGGCCCTGGCCTGATCGCTAATTGCCTCGCCCTCATAACCCCAGATTTTATCTGAAATAACATTTTGGTGCTACCCATTTACCCAGTTTGGTCTACCAGTATTAATTTTAAGAGTATTCATGGGCTCGGCATTTACGTTTGTATCTCTCGCTTCACAAAACGGATTGAAAATTCGGCGTTAAGCTTTACAGAGGTCAAGGTTGTTCCTCAAGTTGAAAACTTTATAATAAAATCAAGTCATCCTCCTTTACGTTTTATGTTAACGCTTAAGAAATAATGTATGACGTTTTCATTATTCTTTATTGAAGTTTCATTATTAGGCCTATTAACCATGGTTGGACGATTTTTTGATGTTGGGGATTATCTTCATCATAAAAGATGTGAATATATTGTATTCATGTAGCCCATTAATCTTACAGTGGTGTGACCTAACTTAAAACACAATTCCGGTGAGTCAGGTACACTTATATCTCATTGTGAACCTTTATCATATCACTATTTATCAACTGTAATTTCTCAAGCTATTATTAATTGCAATACCTAAGAAACCATTGTTGGAACATTTATTTTTCGTTATTTTGACATTTCAAAAATTCTAAATATTTGAAAGAAGTTTGACTAAAAACACAAATTGGACGGCCGCGCTAACGGATACATAAATTCAACTTTAAAGGCTCTAAGCATGTCAAGATCAAAACATAACAGTCAATGGATCTTGTTTTAATGAACGAGTTTGCTTCCTTAAAAAGGGAATATTCATACTCTTCTCTGTCGGTCATGTACTTTGAAGGGGGAAACACTCATTTCGGTGGACATGTACACCATGCAACAATGCGCCTTTGATCTACCACCTTATCGCTGTAAATAAGAGATCTTGGAAAGCCATGACACCTGTCAAATTGGTTATTGGCACCATTGGTAAGAGAACTCTGGTAATAGACCCGAAATTAAAGATAATATGAACAATGAAGACACATTTTAAGACACAAAGACATGTCCTCTATCAAGTCATATCTCAAAATTGGCTTCACAGATACGTCTTACGAACATGACTTCCGTGTGACGTGATATTTGAACATGTCTTGTATTAAGACTTAACTTGCTAGACACATGTCTCAAAGTTGGCTTCACATGAAGGCTACATGACATATCTATTGCCAATAAACTGATGGTAACCACGAGAGTTCACTTGAGTAAATATAGGCTTTTGTTTTTTATTCGGATTGTGGGTATTGTTTTTGTATATTTTATTATTTTAATTTTGATTTGAAACAAGAATTGCCGACACAAGGCAAAAATGTGTTCTACATAAAGAAAGTATATCAGAGTGGGAGGAAGAGATTATATTCTAAGAGTACAGATTTCGTTTCAGCTTTCATTAAAGTAGTTCTAGATATAAAATGAGAAGTACTTCGTTCCACTAAAAATAGTTTAAGTTAATCACTGTAATTAGAAGAAGGAACTGAGTGGTATTTGACATAATCATGCTGATAATGTGAAATAAATATCATGCTGATAATGTGATATAAATATAAACACTTTCTTGCATTGAGTTGTTGTATAGTATGACAACATGGCGATCTATTATTTCTTTGTGAAAGTTGCAATACATTACCAATTGAAATGGGATTTTTCACTTCCTCTTGGAAAAATTGAGAGCGACACGGGTAATCTCAAGGAAAGTTAAGAAATACAGGGTGACTCATAAATACACAACCGCGTTAAAATTAGCTATGGATGGAACGTGTATTAGACAGGTTAACTCCAATGTTTATAACATGTAAAGTCCTGGTAAACTCAGAATCTGGTTATATTCGGATAAAACATTCCATACAGCATTAGGTCATATTTTACAAACGTTGGTTAAATTTAAACGTTGGTTAATTTAATTTGATTTTCAGATATTTAACCAATAGATGTTGAAAGTATATTAACCAATTTTAATTTCTCTAGTTATATTTGTTCAGTTTATATAGTACATTCGATCAAAAATGTGTGTACATGATGCGTGACTCTAATACCCCTGTAGTTAACATGATAGTTTTAATAAAGAATTGTTAATACTCTCTATACCTCTATAATTACGTTAAACTTTTAAACTCCTGAGGTGTCACCAAAATCAAGGTAATTTTAAGATAATTATTGTAATTATTAGGGAATTGCCTTCTGAGAACTACCGTTACTTAAAGTTTCGCTCTATTTTTGGTAGATGGTATACGATTCTAATTAAGAACATGGCAGGAAATAAGAGCACGCGTCAGTTACTGTATATTATATTAGTCAGCATATTGGATCCGTACTTCGGTCAGAATTTTTATAGAAAGTATGTAATATAAGTCATGGGGTTATTTTAATACTTCAGGATTACGAATTGGATATGCGTGGGCCTGAAATAACTGTGGTGAATGTGTGAAATATCTCACATGCTAAGAAGTGCTTATCCCGCCCTCTTCGTGTTTATAGCATGTAAATGTAGTTTTGGCAAAGCCGTACTTAATTTTAAATTAAGAAACCCTTATAAAAACGTTTTCATCGTTCAGTTTTTAGTTTACATATCCCTACGTCCCGAGAGGAAAATGACATCCGACGATCACAGCAAAAAAAGGGAGGTAGCGGTTATTTGTTTTGTTAGATCTAGATCAACATTTTCCCCTAAACACAGAGTAGGGGTCCGCTCGTGATTTTTGGAAAGTGGACACCAAAAATGGAATTTAAGGATAAGGGATATACGTGTATTCTCTTTAGTCATTACCATTTTTGTTTCTCCAGTCTTTGTAGTTTATCGTGGTGTTGAGGAGGCCAAGATGATCGAAAACGAAGTTTACTCATTTTTGTCTTGTTTTTGTAAAAAAAAAACCTAAAAAGGTCTCTGTAAAGTAAACCATGCCCTGCATAACAATTTCTGAAGGTCTAAAATTAAAAATATAAATCAAATTATTTGCACCTGCCAATCCAAAGTAACACTCATCACCCATTTTCCTGGACGGTACACAGCACATCTGGGTAAACGCGCATCAGTTTTTCTTTGCACGCCAAATATTAATCAGCGTAACAAGGACATATCCATGTTTTGCCAGTTTTATTGTCAAAATAAAAAGTGTGACTTTCTTTAATATACTTTCATAGTATACAAACTCAAGAACCATCATTTTTCTATTCCTCAATCAGGGTCTCAGAACTCTTTTTCATCGCACATTGTTTCTGCAATTGGGTTTGTTCAAGAACGCAAAACATGCCATGTTAAGAAAAAGTGTTCTCTAAGAGAAGCCACTAAGACGGGAAAAGTGCCTAGAGACTCGTAAGATCCAAAATTGAATCATTAAAATGGTCAGCATTTAACATATTGCTCTTGATTGGTGGATTTTGAGTTATGAGTAACATTTTCATTTTGAAAATGAAAGTTGCACCAATGGAGGCTTCCTGTTCAGTAGTTTTGGTTGGCGTATAGAAGCGGATGCAAGTTATCCAGATGTGTACCATCAGAAAATTGTGGGTTCTATTCAATTGTATAACTCGGTTTGTCACGAGCAAATGAAAAAAAACATATTTTAATTTATACTCCATTTTAAAAAACTCATTTTAATCGAAATATTATTATCTTTTCGGAATTATCGAGAGATATGAAAGTCGCTTCCCATACCCATAAAAAACCTCACTAGATTGGTGGTAATTACAGTAGTACGTTATTAGCACTCATTGGTGTTGAATATACGCATAGCATAACTTCCAAGTTCCGGATAGGGACACTGTTGTAACTGGTCAATCACCAACAGACAACAAAATGTTAACAATTTAATGACATTTGTGGGCCCATGATATTTGGAGGGGTGCCTCAAAGTCTAGTGCTGCAATCAACACGTTTACGATGTCGCGCGTTCTTACAAGACACCGAAAGAAACAAAAAATTTCAAAAGGTGGGTAAAACATGTCACAACCTGTAGAATAGTTTTCTAGATCTTTAAAAAAATACTACTATTTTTACAATAAAGTTAAATGAATCTAATTAAAAAATTCTCAAAGCCCAAACACGAATCATCTGGGGCTATAAATTAATTAAGTCACAAACAGAAAAAAGTAAGTAAATGCAATTGAAATTTTGAATTAGTTTGCCAGCAAAAATCTCCTAAAATCCGTAAAAATGTTCCAGGGATCCATTTTGATTTAACAATAATCAAATTACGTCAGCTAGTAATTACTGACGCGAGCGCCTTAAAAAGGAGTCCTGTGCAACCTTTTTTTGGCTACTGGTTTTGGTCCAATGCACTTTATACCACCCTGTAATGAATCCAAAATATAATGAACACATGTTTTAAAATGATATTCACATAGTTAAAAAACAATGTTGATGTTCTAGATTCTGAACTGTTTATAAGTAAGACATTACAATACAACGGATACACGCCCACACAATGACCTCACTTGTCATAATTACTTTGCATCTGTGCATAAAACCGCATTTAATAAATTCACCCCCACCTCAAATTCAATACATCAAATAACACTCTGAATGCGAGTTCGATGTAGAATCACCTAAGTATCCATGCTATTCTAGTAAAAGCCAATCTCAAAAGGATGCCAATGCACAGTGATGGCACGAGGCTTAGAAAACCGTGTATTAACATGCAGACGCGGTCAAATGCAGTGAGAGCGCCCAATGCCCAGCTGTGTTCAGGAATGTGACCGCATAAGTTCAAGTCCACGCATCGATAGCGGTCACATTCCTGAACACACTGGGCGGTTCACTCTCACTGCAATACCGCATCTGCATGTACATGCACCCGGTCTTCTAAACCTCGTACCACAAGAGGGAGAAGAGACCTATTCAAAGAAAATATTTCGTATTTAAAAAACCTACGTGCAGTGAAAAGATTAAAGGTGTAACGAGAGATTTCAAATAACAGGTGTCCCCTAAAAATGTGAAAATTAAGATTTTTGCACTGGGTAGGTCTCTTTCTATCAAAAATGTCCCCATCTGAAGGATTAGGCTGAGAAAACTGTTTTCTTTGGTACAACCAATTGTTAAATTTCTAAATTTCCTATAGGATTCAATGGAAGTCGGCCCTAGGTTTTTCTATTGAAATAGAGCCTAAAACAACTGACCTTTTGTTTTCAATTTTAAGTTATTTCTGCTTTGGAAATACTTTTTGCTCGGATAATGCAGTCAGTGGTGTTGTATATGATTTTCATCCAGACTGTCAATGCTTAGGATTATATCATCTTGTTATCTCATCTAAAAGCGATTTATATATTTGGAAGGACTAATGCGATTAGATTTATAAAACGAAATTATGCTAATTCTAGGTTTTTTTTTCAATTCCTTTTATTATTTCGGAATTAGCATGAAAATTCCTTTAAGAGCACTAATAAGCTTAAATCTATGCCATGGTTTTGAGTTGAGATGCGTCCCAAAAAAGTACTGGCCTTACCTACACAAATCTACCACGTTTTCATGGGGTTGAACAGGTAATGGTAAGCTTACATATGTTGAAATATTTTACTGTCCAAACTTTCTCAATATTGGTAGGGCATATAAAAGTACAGATTGTTATAGGGGAAAATGATCACCTATTTCAAAATTACAACGCTGATAAACCTATCTTTTTAAAGGCACCCCACCAGATCACTTACCATTTTCTGTGTTTCATAGGACAGGCCATTGCCAACATACATTCAATTGAACATCTCATACAATTGTAATGTATGTAATAATTGTGGGTTTAAGCCCTTAGATTACTCGGCAAATTATTTCGCATGTATCGCATCATATTTAACTTGTAACTGGTATGCGGCATAAGGGAAAGAGTCGTCGAAGTATTTTGCAGATGAGATGATGGAAAAATATAATTTCTATTGTTAATCAAAATATCCGGTTTTTTATGGAGTGAGCTAGTAGTTGATGCCGATGATCGAGCGGTGTCCCTTTAATAAAATGTTATTAAAATCCGTATGATTTTGTATCACACGTAATGTTTACAACATACTTTTATCTTCATTGTTCACAACAGACATTTTTTATTTATAATTGAGAAGTTATGACAATGATGTTTCAACCCCAAAGCTTGTACTAATTTTGGAGTAGTTCCTTATGCCAGGAGAAATCATTCATTAGTCGAATAAATAAATGATTACCAGGACATATCCGTCAGAATGTCGTCCTTGATACCAGTATTAAAGGGCTTCAATCATAACCGAAACAATAGGGTGCAGGCACGCCACAACGTCATCCACACACCGACGGAAGACCCCCTCCACAAACACACACACAAACGCGCTCGCGCGTGCACGAGCACCCACGAACAACACAGCCCATACACCCCACATGAATACACACTACCACTCGTGTGTGTTCGATAGTGGACACTACAGTCTGATTATAATTTGTTGGACAAATCGACACACGCGAGCCGTGGACTGCGTGAGCCATAGGGAACATCGCACCTCGTTCCGCGACGCTACTTGGTCAAAGAATGCTCCTTACCTCCGCGTAGCTTGTTTCGCGATTTACATTAGGTGTGCGTATCTCCTGTCCGAGTAATTTTTAATCCACTGTAGTCCCGAACCCACGGATCGGGTACACACAAATGTCCCCGATCAGTGGGTTTTCAAGCTTGGATTTTGTGTTTTCATGTTCTCGATCGGTGGAATGTGGAGAGCCAGAATACAACACAATTTGGTCGTACACACAAATTTCCAGCCCGATCCAAAACGGGGAACAGTCCATTTTTAACACTTTTAGACACAGGGCTACCCCTTGCTATATACAATAGGGACGCCCCTGCTGGTCGTTAAAAATGTCCCCGATCAGTAGGATTTAGGCTAGAAAATGTCCACGATCGGAGGTGTCAACATAGGCCTAGGTGACGGGTGCCAAGCCGACGCAATTACATTTACCGCACACCAAAATCATGGAAAGGCATGCCATCCCTTAATCAACCTTTCAGAAATTAAAAGCTCAGATTTTGGATGTGATTTTTGTTTATTTTGGTTTTGATGCTGTGGGTGTGTATGAACAGGTGGCTGACACTTTTAATGTTTTATTACATCCTTTGTCTAACACCTCTTAAATCACATCAAAATGCCGTGTCTATTTTGATCTCACGAGGACGAGCGAGACGGTCACAGCGTAATCGGGCGGGGTAAAATATGGTACATTTGTGGAACAATCTGCAAGTTAGCAATCCTTTGCTCTTAACATGAATGTACCTTATCTGTAAATACAAAACACAATCCAACTGGAAACCCTCTCATAGCGAGTAAAACTTAACTTGTGCAATCCATCCGATAACATCGATAAACATCGATCATCTGCTTTATTATATTAACGTTCGATACTTATAAAGAAAGCAGAAGTTGAAAGGTTTGGGAAGGTCTGAAGGATGATTTTGTATGATATTAACATAAAAATCATTCTGGCACCAAAGGATATATTTCGGAAACCATCCAGATTATTCACATCCTGCGAGCAGAGAGATGTTACAGGAAATAATATTTCATAGATATCTTGCTGAAAGTGGGAGCGCGTGACCTAGTGGTTAGGGTGCATGCCTGTGGCGACAAATATACCCCAAAAAAAACCGGGTTCGAATCCCGGTGCGGACACTGCGGGGAGGGATTTATTCGGGTAGGCTAATCTTAATTCTGGATTTGATCTGCATACCAGCTATTGTTAAAAAGGAATACCGCTCTCCCAGTGGGGATTAGGGAAAAGGGGCCCTGTAGCAGCGAAGGGGGGCCTTTAGCATCAAGAAGCAGCGCAATATCGCACCTTTAGGGGACTAAGGTGTGTTCGAGGGGGTCCTGAGAGCAATATTGGGGGGGGCAACTGTTCAGCAGATTGTGGGAAACACTTGCTGACTCGGTAAATCCGCCACTGCGCTCTCCTCAGTGGTTCACTTGGAATTGGGGCAAGGAATCATGAAAGCATCACAGTCTTCAGAGGTGGGACGTTAAACCGTCGATCCCGTGTACAGAGAGACACAACTTGTAGATGAACATGCCAGCCAGTTTCGAATAAGAGCAGGGTTGGTAAAAAATAGTCCTGAATCGTGGATCCTGAATCCTGACACCACAACAAACAAGCCATACCTATGCCTTGTGGATACGCCCAACCAAAGAAGAAGCTGAATGTAACTTTCCCACGCAGATTACACAGTGGCGCAGTGGGTCGATTTTATCATTACTGATTATCCATGTTTAAATCTACTTGTCCTGCTTAACGTCATAATAGCAATCCGTAGCGATTTCGGTTCTGGGTGAATGCACAACGCTACTTAAAGAATTTACCGCCACTTACCAGAAGTAAAAAGATAATTGGAAAGAATCTGGCTCACAATTCCCACCAACATCAGCCTAGAACGATTAAAATATAAAAGAGAGAGAGATGAAAGAGCAACGAAATTGTAAAAGATTAAAGCAATTTACACATATAGGTTGTGCCTGTTTTAATCGATTGACTAGGAACAAAAGAATCGACCAGGTGTCCTGTCCCGTAATGCAGTCCATTCAATTAATGTTGCGTGCAACCTTGGGAATAATCTTGTTTTGTACACCAATAATAATGGTGCAATAACAGGGGTTCATGATTTGATCCTGAAATCATGATCAGCATTACGGTTGATGACGACACAGGCACAACCTCTATAGGAGAACTGGAATCTGAAACTGAAATAAAAAAAGAACCACTGACTAAGCTGTAGGACGTTAATAAGCCTATTCATTATGTTAATATTTAAAGTGTAACAATAGTTTCCAAGGTTACTTCTCGTTGATCTGTTATTATGATGGTTGGAATTCACCCAAAAGTTTGTGACGTCACAACATGGATTCTATTCCTGCAAAATGCAGGATATATTTTGTATTGTAACAATGGATACATTTGGCTTAACTTAAAAATATTTTCTAGTTCATGGCAAGAATTTTAACCTTGATGTCAAACATAATACAAAATAAATTATTTTATGAGGTGACCTTAATGAATCTTTTTATGTGTGTATTAAAGTTTACAATGGATTATTTGTTATTTACCTTTCATAATGCATTGACCGATTTTTCAGAATGCAGTGTAAAAGTTAGTCAAATTTTAAATCATGGCGATAAATCACTAGGTAGTGGGCAACATTACAAAAAAAAATCACCTTCTGCCATCAATTTCGACTGGGGCCTTGGTTTTTTTGTTCCGTTGAAATTCCTTTACATTTATGCAATATTAATTTCATGTGAATCGTTACCGCCACATAGTTTCAAGCATTCTTGTTCACTTTCGGGTTCGAAATTTCAGCAGTCACAGGCGTCGAACCCGTTAATATGTGGTACACTTGCGTTGGTGCGATGTCTCCAGGTTCACATATCATCGTGTGAATGCAATAAGGCCGTAAGTGCAATAGAAAAAAAAAAAAAAAAAAAATTTGGCTTAACTTAAAAATATTTTCTAGTTCATGGCAAGAATTTTAACCTTGATGTCAAACATAATACAAAATAAATTATTTTATGAGGTGACCTTAATGAATCTTTTTATGTGTGTATTAAAGTTTACAATGGATTATTTGTTATTTACCTTTCATAATGCATTGACCGATTTTTCAGAATGCAGTGTAAAAGTTAGTCAAATTTTAAATCATGGCGATAAATCACTAGGTAGTGGGCAACATTACAAAAAAAATCACCTTCTGCCATCAATTTCGACTGGGGCCTTGGTTTTTTTGTTCCGTTGAAATTCCTTTTGTTATATGGCCTCCATTTTTCTGATTAAACTTTTAAAAATATTATTTTCTCAATTTTATTTGAGAAAAGATTTCTCATGGGAAAAGCACTTTGTTTACTATAAAAGAGAGAAAAGGGGATTCCCAAAAAAAAAAAAAAAAAAAAATTATTCTACTGTCGTCTTTGAAGCCGAAAGTGCTGGGAATCAAAATAGGATTCCAAATTGTGGACAGATAGAAATCGTGGTGATTATCTTGGACTGTGGATTTATTATCGTCGAGGGACTTAATTTATCCTTGTCGTCTTGAACTGCTGGACAAGATTACCTTCAGGACTGAGAAGATTCCCTTGGAATATAATACCTGAGGAGTTTTGTATGAACTTGTGCGCTGTCATTTTGGAGTCTTCGCTGTGAGGACATATCATCGTTGAACTGCAACGCTTTCAACACAGGACACTAGTAAACCATAAGTAATCTTAACTAATTGTGTATATGTAATTTTGTTTTGGACATACCAAATTCTTGAACCAAATCAAGTAAAGATCATTAAAACTGTTTATTATATATAATTTAGATCATTTGTGCACAAGGCTCATTTATTTGTGTTTGAAAGGTATTTCTGACCTTAGACGTCTGCGAGACGTCATAACACTTTACATTTATGCAATATTAATTTCATGTGAATCGTTACCGCCACATAGTTTCAAGCATTCTTGTTCACTTTCGGGTTCGAAATTTCAGCAGTCACAGGCGTCGAACCCGTTAATATGTGGTGCACTTGCGTTGGTGCGATGTCTCCAGGTTCACATATCATCATGTGAGTGCAATAAGGCCGTAAGTGCAATAGCTGCCATTTGAGAGAAATTCCCATCAAACATACTATTATACCAAGTCTTTGGTCAGTGGCTCTTGAAATGGTTCTTCAGGCGACAAAAGTGACTCTTGAAATGGTTCAAGAGCCACTGACTCAAGGAAAGACAAATGAGTTATCTTAATAAACGACAGTGAAGTCTTTAAAATTAAAGAAAGACAAAAACAATCGCTGGCAAAGTCTAGCTCATTTTTTGATTGACATCGAAGACATTCATTTAACCGGTTTATATAAATATATCGAAGACCGTTGTGACACAACTTCAAGTTACTTTTAATAAAGTCGTGTTAATTAATTAAGTCGATCTTAAGACAAACTTCTGGTCACAATGTCCCTGACACAGAGTCAAAAATCTTACGGAACAGCCGAGAATAAGCACCAACTCATACGTAATCTTACGTATATATGATAGCAGAAAAGAGAGTGGTTTCTTTGATGTACATTATACGCATTATTGCACGTGTTTGATCTGGGCGTTTCCTGTGGTACAAGGTAGCTGTATAAAGTGGGAAGGCTCGTGGTTACTACAAGGGGGTGAAACGCATTCAAAACCAGTCGTCCGTGCGGGCGCTGACATTTTGAATATTGCACGGAATAATTATCAGTTTGGGTGCTTGTATACACACATAATGTCAATTCGATACAAACATCCGCCAAAATATCAGTTGGTTGGATGTTGGGTGCTATTGGGTGGGTGGTTAAATTTTGTCCTACCCATGGCCACACAACGAATGAAATGAACGTCAGTCGTCTTGATTTAAATAAACCGCCTCATGAATACATCTTTCCACCTAAGCGCGCATTGCATTATGAGAAAAAAGAGTATCTGAGCACAATGATCCAGGTACACTATTTATACCCTGGCCACCTCTAACACATACATTAATTGTATCAACTACCGATTAGTGTATATGCCAAAGCGGCACCCACAGTATGTGGAAGAAGCGGAGGCAGCCATTGCTTTCTATTGTTGGTACTCTGTGTTTTCTTGTGGTCGGCAAAACATGCGAGACGGTGAATTTCTAAAGATTACGTAACGTTTTGCCTCTCTATCTATATAGAACCTCTTGGGTTACTACATTTACGCAATGTAATCACGATGACCACTACTTACAAAGAAGTCAAGTCAAGACGGACCATTTTACAGTTTGACTCATACCAATTGGTTTCAATCTAATACCTCTTGGAATGCTCATGTCAAGGTCTAATAGGCGTTAATCTTGATTAAGAATGTGATTGAAAGAACTTTTTAAGGCTATTCATTACACTCCCCTTTCCTGGTTGCCCTATTCATCACTGCATGCGTAATTATATCTGTCCAAGGCTATTCGCTGCTTTCACACCATCTGTGAGATGTTATGCAATACAGATTCTCTTTGAAGATGCCGCACATTCCAGCTGTCACCATGCTCGCATGGTTTGTGGAGCGTAGCACCTACCCGTAATCATTTGAGAAATGTAAGGAATGCTTTACAACTGCAGTGGAACAGACAAGCCCAATTATTGCACTTATGCTCTTCTTGTACAATTGCACATTTTTCTTGTGTACTGTAACAGGTGAAGTGTCTTTTTTTTTTTAACTTACTTTACCGGGTCTTTTAAGCTGACGTGGTATCAAACATCTTTTTGCCCATCCGAAACTCGGCAAGCAAACTTTTCGTTCCTTTGAATTTTCCTGTAAACTAAAGAGTGTAAGTACGTTTGACATTTTGACAAATTCATTCGAAAATGTTTCCACCTATTAATATATTAATTATTTATTTGAGAACCGCACTGATATAATACAATGATCTTACAGCTTTAAAACTTGCTAAATAATTATACAGTTACAAACTAATGTTTAATAACGAAACATTAATAAAGGACTAAATTGAAGACAAATGCAAAAATATAGCATAGGAGCTCATAGGTAATACATTGTGACGATAGGAAGACAATATTCAGCTACCCGGGGAAGTTTCCTACCCTTCCCTAAATTAGGGATTCCATTCCTAGTATTTTTAGTATTAACAACGTCAACCCAAAATACTATAATGAACCCCGTTCATGTATACCGTACTTTTTGCTAACTATTACTTACAAAATTAAATCATTAAATATCAAATTCAGTCTGAAATTGCATGATTTTTTTACCACTTTCGGCGTTCGTCACGGCAGCCATGCATAAACGGTTGTTTATTACATGGTCACGTGACGCGTATTGACCAATCGCGTACGCCGATACATATGAGGTATACTGAATACCATTTTTGCCACTTTTCAAAAATCAGGGAGCGGACCATACCTTGTGTTTAAAGGGAAATACTCCTAGGTAACAAGAAAATACGCTACCTCCTTTTTTTGGCGGTGATCTTCAGGTTGGAAGTAATATTTCTCTAGGGACCTAAGGGATATAGAATATAGGCATGCGCGTATTTGATTGAATTTATAATGACATAAAAAAATGGTAAAGAGTGTCATGAACATAAATTGAAATGAAAGACAAGAAGACTAAACGTTCTAGGCATTTTTGATAGGTTTCACTCAAAATGAGCAATAGGTGTGAAGTAATCAATACATTACAATTAATTGTATCCGCTACAGAAGACGCAAGTTTTACCATCAATTAACAATTTTTAAGAAATAAAGAATTGTTGGCAATAATCTTCTTAGTGTTTCCACAGCTCTTACTGTCGTGCTTATTTTTGTTAAGATGTTATTTGCAATGTTCTTAAATATGTACCTTGTACCAGTTCTGATGAATCAAGCTATAAACAAGAAAACGAGGCAGAAACTCGGTTTCGGGGTTAGCATATATAGTGAAATAGTTAAGAAATTTACTTAAAATTGGTGTGTATATATTTAAATATAGATATGATACATAACCTGGAACCTAACTCGATATGTCCTGTGAGACATATACAAATAAAAAATAACGCTCAAATCCTGAGTTTTACAATCCTTTCCTAGCATACATTAGATAAACATAAATACATAGCCTTGATCATTGGCATCTAACTCAATGTGTCCTGTAAGGAAACTGTAATAACCTTAAAGAATCCAAAATACATAAGTGAAATGCAAAAAGAAATTTTAATGAAACAATACAGATAAGTGAAGAGCATCGAAGGAAAATAATCTGGAGTTTCAATCTTAAAGGCTGATTACAGCAAAGAAAATATTCAAATATATGAAATGAACCACACTGTAAAAAATATTTTACTCAATGTTGAGTAAAAAGGACACCAGCTCTTACTGTGAGTAAAATCTTAGTCAAAGTTGAGTAATCCTTAGTCATTGTTGGGTGAACCTTAGTCATTTATGGGTAAAATATACTTCGCTTTGTGGTAGGTTTACTCACTTTGACCAAGATTTTACTCAATATAAAGAGCTGTGACCTTTTTTTACTCACATTTTTGGAGTGCAGAAACACATACTGCTACATTGTTAAAACACATTGTAATTTAAAAATTAATTTTGTTTTTGTATTACGTTAAATGGAATTTGTTTGCACACAGTTGATTTGTTAGTTTGACGCCCCGTTGGGTAAATATTACCACATGTTTTAACTGTGTATCACTTCCGCTCATCTGAAAATGTATGTTTACAATATTCATTCGAAGCAAAAAAAATGCACAATAACAAACTAAATTTCATTGCAGGGACTTCTCCGTTGCTGCTATACATACATCTTACGACGTATACCGAGGTGACCTTGGTGTTTACGAACACTGATTTCATGTTAGCATCTGGCCTCTTCAGATACCATAAAAGGACCATGTGTATTATTCAAGCATCCATGTCTAATCAAGCGTATTCGAAAGCACAGGTCCTGTGTATTGACTGTAGCTTGACTGCAAGTGCTTTGTTAGCATCTGGTCACTTCAGATGACCATAGCAGGACCAATGTGCATTATTCAATAGATCATGTCTATCAAGCTTTATTTTGAAAGCACATGTCCTGTGCATTGACTGTAGCTTGACTGCTAAAGATTTGTGTGATCGACTGCCAATTACAAAACATTGTTCAGTCTCTCCAATCAATGCATGGTCTCTTCATATACCAGAACAGGACCACTCTACTTTATTTTATAGACCGTGTCTGATCAAACTGTATTTTGAAAGCACATGTCCTTTGTATTGACAGTAGCGTGACTACCATAGCAAGACCAATGCGCATTATTCAATGGACCATGTCTGATCAAGCTACATTTTGAAAACACAGGTCCTGCGTATTGACTGTAGCTTGACTGCCAGTGCGTTGGTAGCATCTGATTACTTCAGATACCATAGCAGGACCAATGTACATTATTCAATTGATGCATGTCTAATCAAGCACAGGTCCAGCGTATTGATTGTAGCTTGACTGCAAATTAATACACAGCAAATTTTTGTGTGAATGACTGTCAATTACATCACAGGTCACATCATCTAAAGAAAGTAACAAAACCAATGGGCTTTTCAAATTCTGCCAAAAATGCATCCCAGGCACACAAGGACAGATGGCTGTAATGGCATCAGTTAGGATTGGAGTAAAACGAGGTGTATCAAATCCTGGAAGTATTGAAACATTCCAATTGCTTTCAAATCATTAGAACTGACTGTAATATAGGCCTATTTCAGTGTGTTTTTAATAATTTTCTTTGCTCTTCACATTCTTTATTTTTCCACAAGTCTGCTGCAGAAAAGAGGAAACGCGAGATCAAGGAACCTTTTGATTATGGACGCCATCGTTAGTTTTAATCGCATTTATAATTATTTTTTGTATTTTTTAAAATTTAGGATGTAGGTCATTCACTTTAAATAATGATCTGTATTCAATATTTTTAAAACAAAGAATTCATTATGATGATACTTGCGACTCTCTTGCAATACACAAGCAAGACACTTTAAAGATTGTCACCGACTCGCCATAAGCAAGCTCCAAACACGCTGATCGCGTGATGACGTACTATGTCAACAAAACTCGGTTTGCATCTTCAGTTGCTATGGTGATATAATGAACAATATGCAAAAATATGTCATCAGATAGTCTGGCAATGAAGATATGTTTGATGGCTCATAAGCTATGCCGTTGGCAGACGATATATATTTATATTGTCTGATGATGACCATTGTCGCCGGCGGAGGAATACAAGTTGTGCGCAACGAAGTGTTGCATCAATAAACGATAGCAGCATGTTGAATGCTTTCTTATGTATAAAACCAAAAGGACTTAAAAGTCTGCAAGAAGACTGTAAAAATCTGGAACCGGTGTGAAAGCAGATATAGTCCGGTAGGAGCCATAGTCCGGGGCTCCATAGGCGATAACGGAATAAAGCGTGAAACTAATGTTGCGTAAAGAGTCAACTGAATCGGTTGCCCTATTGTTCACCATTGTTCCCGGACTATGAGTACGCCGGACAATGGTTACTTCTACACCTGGTCCAAAAACAACTAGGTATGGTCGGTAGAAGAAAAATATAATGTAAGGCTGTAATTTGGAAAACAGTGACTTTGAATTGTTTCAGCTTGTCCGTTTTGTGTTACCATTGTCGTCCCTATCACGCTCTCATTGTAGGCAGTTGAGGATGTTGTGCAGTACTCGTTGATAAATCTGGTGATGTACTGTTATTCGTTTGCTTTCTTCTTTTGTACAAATCGTGTCCCCTGATTCCCCTCATAAAACAAAATTTCCCCAAAGTGGATTGTAGCGGATTTTGGATATATGTTGTTCCATGGCATGTGCTGACCATCTGGTACAAAAAAAAATCTTTATACTATTTTTCCAGGTCAAAGCGCAAATTCACCGCACTATTATTCCCTTTCTCACTAAATATTGTTGAGTCATTTGAGTTTTTCACATTGAGCAGACGATCAGTCAAATTTGTTATCGATTAACACTTAACGCATGCGCAATAACTTCTTAGTAACGTTGTAATAAAAAGCTTTGTAAAGATTAACGAGCTTCCTTTTTTAATGAAATAATTCTTTCAGGCATAGTGGTCGTCGCTGACTCTTGATTTTTTGGCACAAGCACCTAACAGACTACTGTGATAATGAATGAGCATGAGCGTTATCGTCGCAAATAAAATGATCAGGGCCCTAAGAATGGAAAGAATTACCCACAAATGTATATTCAGTAATGGGGGAGTAAGAGTGCTTTCGCACTTTTCCAATCGACACTGGTGACTTTTTCTCCTAACTGCCAATGGGGTGTCAGATCTGCTACAGTTCTATTAGAGTTACGTCTAATGTGTTTATAATTTTTCAATCATAATTTTATAGATTTAATGTACACGTGTCATTATTTTTCCTTCAGTAATACCAGAGCAAAGGAAATTATCTTAAGGTTAAACTTTTAAATAATTTATAGCACTTCTGTGCTGTGAAACACCATCACAACACTTACGATTACAACGAACAACAGCTCATTGTGGAACCTTACTTGTTGCTTCTTTTGAGAAAGAACACCTGGCATTACTCAAACTGAAACTTAAAATTGATAAAATTTAGCAACAGAACAGGAAATGTCTAAGCATATTGATTAATAAACCTTGTGACTTGTTCACCTATTTTAGACTGAAAGCATATTAAATTACTCAAGCGCAACAGAAAGGATACGTGCATGTCACGGGGATGGTACAACAAATTAATCGCAAAAAAGACAAAATTTGATCCATAGCAATGTAGTGAATGGCGATTTTGTACCCCTACCCCGTAAGTAAAGCAGCTTTCTATATATAATAAAGTGTGTTTAGGTGGCAGGGGTAACATATTTGAAAGAAAGAACTTGATAGATTCATAATGAAAGATTTATTTTAATGGATAATGAAAGAATGGTATCACAATTCATTTATTCATATACAATTTCAAGGATTTCCTGTAAAAATTATTATGTTCATTTCACAGGGGTATAGGAAATGAAAAAAAGTTTTCTACTCTTCCCTGGGTGAAACATGCTTCGATTTGACTAATACATATCGGTTTATAGCATATACCCAAGCAAAATTCTCCAGGAGTTCCCCGAACAGATCCGAGAAAAAAAAACATTTTGCGGTCCCGACCCTAATTACCACCCTCGTTTCGACATTGCGGACACGAGTTTCTCAACCCTCAAAAAATTAGTGTGTTAGTTTTAAACCAAACATACCCAAATTGTTTTTATAAGATACACTTTACTATTCTTTAATTCTTTAAACTATGTTTATTTTGTTCACACACACAGCTACCCTTGGAGACTCATATTTTTATTTTATTTTCTTTCTCACCATTCCTTGCGAACATTTTCTAAGAATAAGGAACCAGCTTCAGGGCGATCCGTATTTCTCATAGAGGGGGCTCCAATTTTTTCCGGTCGCTCAGGTCTGGGCTCGCGCCGGGTAGAAGACCCATATTTGTTCGCGTCGGTTCTCTCCCCTACCCCCCTCTCCTTTCTCCCTTTTTCCCTTCTCTTCCCTTTCCTCCTCTATCCTCCATCCCCTTCCCCTTCTTTCTTCCCTTCTTTTTTTCGCCTTTCTCCGTCCCCAGTTTAGGATTGGTCCGGGGTGCCCCCGCGGGGGGGGGGGGGGGGTCATTCTTGTCCACCTTTTTCCACATCCCCCTCCCCCTATTACCCTACTGAGACAGCGTTAGTAACAATAGTGCGAGGCGGTAAGGTGCACTAAGAACCTTTTTGTCCGATATGAAGCACTTTTAGATTCCATAAAGAACCCTCTATAGTCCTATAAGAAACTGATATTTTAAGAACCATTTTTGTTACCTCAGATTTATGTGCTGTTAGTTGAAGTGTGAGAGAACTAGGAAATATAAGCGATAATAAGTCGAGGGATCAGAAATTAAGGAGGCGTTGACCAAATAATCTGAATTGCATCCACTTATAATATTTTTGTCATTCTGATTGTACACTTTCTATCATTTCTGTTGAGTATTAATCTGTAATAGTAACCAATATCGACTTAAAGGATCAGGTTTCAGGGAACGGTATCCGAGGAGACGGGCTTAAATTTTTAAAAAACCTGCAATACCTTTCCCTCTTTGTGCGTTTCCGATGTGGGAACAGAAGGATCCCCTAGATTCCATTTATTTGGCTTTTTTCTGAATCATTAGGAAAGCGTAGCCACTTTTTGTCTAGTCTTTGTAGGCCAGTACCGAGCCTGGTGAAGAGTGCACTTGAGCACAACATTTTAATTGATATTGTTATACTCATGAGGAATCACCTCCAGTGAATATCCGTCCAGTAAGGGGGCCTTCAGGGGTTTAGCCCTGTTCTACACGACGTGTCCTGACTAAGACCTTTTCTGTAAATGTAGGCACACATGGCCTACAGACTTAATATACTTATACTAATAACTTAATAAATATAGTGTTTAACAGAATAGTCATAAAAGCTTTACATTTTGTATTCTAACAAGTTCGATGTTTTGGTATTTTGGTTTGTTTGTTGGTTGTTGTTTTTTGTTTTGTTTGTTTGTTTTGTTTTGGTTTGGTTTGATGATTTAGTGGATGCCAACCTATACTTAACATACCTTTTCTAAATCATCAGGAGTTCATCTGGGCCATCTTAACATATTGTCTTTGTCATATGTTCAACTTTGTGTACTCCACTTCATGGCACACTGAACATTCAGAGAACTATCATAAAGTGAATCAATGTAGCAAATACTCATTACAAATTTTAGCACGGGAACAAATTCCTCTCTGCAAAGTCTCCGACACATTTTGATCTGCAAAATGAAACAAAACAGACTGAAAATGTGCTGTACGGATGGGCGTTAGGATTGTTTCTACCCGTTATCTTTCCCCAGTATATTAACAGGAAAACAATTCCCACTCATGTACGACTAACCCTTGTTTAAAAAAACCCAGGTCTAAATTTAGACTCCATTTCATAAGTATACCAACCAAATAATCTTACAAGCACCTTCTTACAAATACAAGATACAGCGGAACTAAAATGCACCTAGCATTGGTTCACTAATATTTTTGTGCTCTACCCTGAATTCTGAATGACCATTCTATCGATCCACTCATTGTTCAACAACACATCTGATGATACCACGATCCAAAGTTTGCTCCGAAGGGTTGTTTTTTTTACCCTCAGAAAAGGTCATTTCCATGAATTTCGGAATATCGAAACCTTTGGATGTTCAAACATTTTTATTTCGAAGGGTTTTTAACTCCAAAAGATCATTACTCCGAAAGGTCGATTCCTGAATTTTCGGAATTCGACTTTTGAATACAACCTTATTTTGGGGTTAGGTTTTAGGGTTAAGTTTTAGGTTTAGGGTTTTAAGTATTATTGTTAGGGTTAAGGGTGAGTAAATAGCTTTCTTTAATAAGGGTTTTTTAAATCGACCTAATTAATAATTAGGGCAACAATGCAAGTAATTTAACTTTTATTGTAACTATTTTTTTGTTTTCGTAATAATAAGCAAACAATTCCCGCCATTTGGTCCTGATCAAGCATAATCAGGCGACTAGTAGGTCGCCCAAGGACGCCATCTGGGACTTAGGTTTTTGTTTTCCTGTGCCTACTTGCTGACTCAGATTTGGCTGGATTATAAGTGGTCAAGCGCCATTGTATGACAATTCCCCCTTTCATATTCAGATTGAAAGCTAATGATTTCATTTTGCACTATGCCATTTATCCGATTTACCTTTTTTTCCTGTTACGGTTACTTCGGATGTCCCTAAATGGATCTGTTTCCTAGATTTTTGTCAGAAACTTATTTTTCGCGTGGTCATTTTTGATATGGCACGTGATCGAAGACACTCATGATCCATGTTGAATGGGGTTGATTCTTTTGCAACTGCTCGTGTTGTCCCCGAGTCATACATTTGTGTGATCTCTCAGATGGTTGGTATGGTCCAGCCCTTGCTCACGCTGACTGGCTGGCCTGGATTTGACTTCGACAAAGTAAAACTTTTTCCCCTGCCTTTAAGGGAAATATCTGCGCATATGTATCGTTTCAAGTGGACTTATTTCGCATTGTAATGCATCAGTACAATATTGTCAACTGTAATTATACTAAAACACTTTCTTTTCTCACCGATAGACCTCAAAATTTGTGCGGACACGGGTATCATAATATAATTATCCAATCATTGGTTAAGAAAAGGGTAATTTTTTGGAAATTTGGCACCAAGATATTGGAAAGCTTAAACAGCTGAAAGATGTCCAATTTAATGATTTTCTCAGCAATTACGGCCCTCTTCGTATTTGTAATACTCGTTATGGTAGTCGTTAAACCATGTTAAAGGGATTAGCTGATTTGCTAATCCTGAAACATCGAAAAATTCATCAAATTCATATTTTTGTATTTTTTGTGTTACTGGCATGGATATCAAAACCGCACGTGGTTGGCCTTGAAATTCGTGTATTAAAGACCAGGCAGTACTTTTTTATATCCGATTTCTTAATTTTCTCTACGTGCGTAACAACATTCCGACTTGAGATCAAAAAAGTCCTTTCTCGGTGAATATCCGTAGATTTTAAGCGTGATGTTTGTGCCCATTATCCAATACAGACAGTTTGACCTCAAACACAAACTTTATTGATCTTTTGTTTATTTTGTGCGCGTGCTAGTGTAAACCACAATCACTGTTTTATTGTAGATTTTGAACGTCATCGCTGTATGGTCTATTTACGGGAGACGTTATGACAAATTTCCTCATACTTCCATTTTTTTCACTATTTGGTGGAGTTGTTTCTATATTAAGAAGTTATAATGGAATTGTACACCCGTATCCCTGATTTATCAGTTAAAAACCAATGCATTTCACCTTTTTTCGATTCTCTCGCAATTCCTCGCCTAATCCCTTTAATTTTTGAGCACCAACAACTTTGGCTACAGAGAATTCACAACGTATTCTCACAAGTTTATTAAAAGACGTTTTCCTTTCGTTCTTTACCTTTTCTCTGTGACATAATCCAGTAACACACTCACACCCTTTGTGGTTGGCTTTTTGTTACCTCACTGTCTACCAAGCCTTTTTTTTAACACTGTTTATCAGGGGTGGTTATTGTCCCCCTCGGGCATCGTTATCAAGCTCCGATATTTAAATTATTTGATACCAAGTTGATAGCTCTGGTCCTCTTCTTTCTAGTGTTACCAAAATAAGTACTAACATACCTAGTATGCGTCACAATGATGTCATAAAATCCGCGAGTTTATTGGCATTTTCCACAGAAATAGAGTTTTAGAGCCATACTGTGCAGAATATTTTCAAAAATGTCCCCTAAATTTTTCTTGGTGGTGGCAACCACCCCTACCTTCGACTTTGCACAACCCTAACCCCCGGGAAGGTACTACATCTGCATTTTTTCGGAAAATGACTGGAAAGGAATGGTGAAAATAATAACTGGAAGATTTTTACGAAAGCTTTTTGCATTTTAGCGCACTGGACCGAAATGTTCAATTGAAGGGTAACCACTTCCTTTGGTAGACGAAGGGGTTCATTGTGCACGAGTCATGCTGCAGAGCAGTACGTAAGTGTTGATAAAGAATATCAAGAATCGTTTCTACTTGTCAGTACCAACCACCCAAGGATCAGCATGTCTCGACTGACCCCTAATCAAAGTCAATTGCGATTAGATAATGATACTTCTCTATGATGACTTTGACAATGTTATACTGGGATTTCATCATCTCATGTAGAACAGACCAGATCAAGGTCATCGCTAATACCTCACCCCAGGGACCATATTACCAAAGTGGTAAAAAATGAATAATCTGAAAAATGTACTATTTTCTCATTTATCCTGTGCAAAAGGGCTAAATAAGGTTTGGTTTGGATTGTTATGAGTAAAAATGTACTCCTTTTTGGTCGACCCATATTAGTTTTACACATCTTCTAATATGGGGCTAACAAATGACGTTTTCAGCTCCCGATTATCAAACGGATTGAAATATTGCTGCAAATTTCGATATGGATCATTCGGGTCAAGGTCTTCAGTAATATCATATTGAGAACGATTTAGGATCATATTTGAGAACCAACGTTGTTTTTGGACACGATTAAGAAAAGAAAAAATCAATATCAAAACTTTTATATAATGAAATCTGCGGTTCATTCCCCTTTAACATGGTGTAGGTTATATGTCAGGAGGCCAAACGTATCTATCTAACTTCCTTGGTGGTAACTATTGCTGTATTATTTATGATTATTAACGTGGATATATTGCTAATACGTGGAATGGGGCATTTTGCTTTTGTTTTCCTCATTACGGCGTTTTTAGGGCGAATATACCTTCCCCCTAACGCCTTCCTTTGTATGCGGGTTTCCGTTTGAATACAAAGGATAGAATATTAATTTAGGCAAATGAAGTATAATCACAGAATAACAAAAGATATGATATTAGAAATTTAAATCACTATAAGAGCTCATATAACCGTAATTTGAATATTCAAACTTCCCCTAACTATCATTTAGAGATTTTTTTTATTATTACTTATATGATCATCTTATCTTTTATTATATTAGTTTATTACTTAATTATTATTATTATTCATTTATTATTAGTGTTGTTGTGTTTTTTGTTTTACTTCTATCCCCTAACGTTAGGGGGCGAATTGTGGGCTTTGTTATTCACTCAGAACGCTCTTAACGTATCCTTTTGTATTGGCGGCTTATTCGTTTTGGATAACAAAGGATATGAATATTAATGCAAATGACGATATCCATGATAACAAAGGAAATGAATATTTATTAATTTTCAATAAGAAAGAATCCATTATAACCTAATGAATAATTACAATTCTTCCAATGTTCCCCTAACATGCTGTTAACCTATTATTAGTATTTTATTTTGATATTGTTTATTATTATTGTTATAATTTACTTCGTTCTTCATTTGATTTTTTGAACAAGAAATCTGATATCTAAATTGAAATTGACCTGCATTCTAATCGGAATTGTCAAAACGGTTTATAGATTTTTGCTCAAAACAGTTTAAATGCAATGTGCCATTCGTGACCAATGTCACGGTCATTTATTCACGGCGTGAATTTAGTCGACTCTGCCTTCGGAGACACAAAGTTAAGGCTATCTCGAGAGGGGTGTGGAATATACACCGGAAATGGTTACTGATGGCACGAAATAAACTGAACCTGCAAATTCAATGAGAGTTTAATAGCTGCTGAATATAAACATTCACCATTCATCGAAGTTTTGCATTGGCAGAAGATAAAATCTGTCAGTGGCTACACACTTAAAAATAACGGGCGTTCAAACTATGCACCGACTAAAAATAAAATGACCCAATTTGAGTGCATATTTACCTCGAATGGAGTCTTTTTATTTTTTGTCGGTCATATTTGACCCCGTACTTTTAAGTGTGTAGGATGACGTAGGTAACTATAAGTGATCAATACATTGATATCTGCTAATGAATTTGTAACGTTTATGTTTATGTAATTAACATAATTTGGATTGTATTTTGTTTAACTTTTTCACTATAAAAAAAAGAACCCTTTCCATATTGGTTTTAAAAGTTAGACTTTATTAGCACCGAATCACGATGATAACATTAAGGGTGCCTTGTTTTGAAATTAGTTTTCATTGTTTTATCTTACTGTCTAATTAGAGATAAAAGATGAGATTTTTTTGTTTTGGCCATCTTAGATGGTGTCATAATGGATGGGAATCCTCATCTTTATTCTCAGTCCTCTTTAGAATTGTGTAATTTTTGCTTTTATCACATAATACATTTTTGTAAAAATTATTCTTACTTCATTTTTTTTATCATTTACATAACTGCACCCCTCTCTTGAAAACAATGTTTCACCCAGGAACCAAAGTCATCCCGCGGTGATCGTCCCACGCTGCGTAAATTGCATTTGCGTACCAACGTGACATACATGACGCAGTATAACCGCGTCGTTGTTTGCGCGTGTCATCCTTCGACTGCACCGCGTAATTGCTGCAACCACTATCCTCTATTACCCTGTAATAGATGGGCGGAGCTTTGACCTATAACCAACGAATTTCTTGTTTAACGATGATAACACGGCCACTGCATAAGAATGTACTTAATAAAAAGTAAGATGTTGTGTTTTTTGCCACGTTTAAAGCTTGGTAATCACTGTAGATGTTGCTCCAGCACGATGTATTTAGTTTGTATGCAACTATTGATTACTTTTCTCCTCTCAAATTAACCCTCGCATCATCTAATGATTTGGGGGGGGGGTACGTTCCAACTTACATCCAAATAAAAAATCTTAGAGTTAATACAGAAGGGTAAAGCTGTCGAATTAGCAGAAAATGACATTGAGGATGTATAAAAACAATTAATATCTTGGTCTGTGTTTAAGAAAGAGGGTGGGAGAGGTAAATATATGACTTGAAATTAATAAGCCAACGGCTTTCATTACTCAGCCATGTATGGAATTCAAACCAGATCAGCAGAAAACTAATCAAATTATACAAAACATAATCAGACCTGTGCTCCTTTATAATCACAAGCGATGAAACAAGATTTGACTCATTTCACTTCATGCCGGGGGGAAAGGAAGGAGGGGTCATGGGGCTATTTGGCCAAACCTAATTTCAATAGACTGTTACGACTTCCCTCGTGGACGCCAATGTTTAGAATACCCTTAACCAAACAAATGAGCCATGAGCCTTGTGCACAAATGAATCTGAATTTTGAACATACAGGTTAAGAGGCCCCCTAAGTTCTGTTACGACATCTCAGGACGCCAAGTGTCAGAAATACCCTAACACTAACAAATGAGCCTGCACAAATGATCTGAAATTTGAACAGTACAGTTAACGAGCCCCTAATTTCTGTTACGCACACATGGATCCCGTTAGAAATAACCCCTTAAACCCAAACAAATGAGCCTTGGTGTCACAATGATTTGAATTTATATAATATCACTGATTTAATATATGGTTTAATCAAATTAATTGGTTTCAAGGATTTGCTGGTATGTCCAAAATGCAATTACATAAATGATTATGATACACTCATATTTAATTTTACAGTCTTACTACAAGTCCACTCAATGTGATGACTTTGTCCAAAATTAAAAAAGTTTTGCAGTTCAAGGATGTCCTCACGGCGCGAAGACTCCAAAATGACAGGGTCAAGCAAAGTCATATAAATCCGCAGCGGGAAATATAATCAATGGGATCTTCTCAAATCCGGAAGATAATGTGTCGCAGCAGTTCAGACTACTGTTTGTTCCTCGACAAACACTAATACCCTGCAGTAGCATAATAGGCACGTATTATGTAATGATGGGGACACACTCATACAGGACCACAAACTGGAATCGCTTTTTTGATTCCAAAATCTATTACCTTTTGGCGTGAAAGAAGAACAGAAGAGCCGTTCAGCTTTAAGGCGCCTGTTGTTTATCCAAAATTAATAATCCTGGCACTATGTATTGCACACGCGATGCAGAAAACCATATTTGCAGATCAAAACTAGCTATAACTCTACTACTGGCAATTATTACTTGGAAGATCTCCTTATCTAGTTTTTCCTAGTCTTTCCGGGTCAATGGCTAAATAGATATTCAACATCCTCATGCAAAAGATACCCTACTCTGTCGCGATTGGACCTCACATAACATTACCAATCATATGCATTGCATCATCTAACATTATGTCATCATGGAAAACTAATCCAAAATCTTTGCAATTCTTTTTTTGGCAACGCACAGGCAGATGGACTTTTCTGAGCAGTGAGAAATCTTTCTTTGCATCAGGTAAAAGAGGAGAGACTCAATAAAATGATAGTTTAGAATAATACAAACAAGAGAACAAGCAAATTGACTCAAATGAAAGAATCTCGCGCAATAAGTCCAAAGAAGATGGAAATGGAATAGAATGCATCATGAGAAGGCCAAGTGATCACCATTACAAGACAGGGCCTTGACATGGCAACTCAGATGGACGGAGGTAAAAGTTGGGAGCTAAAAACACATGGAGAACAACTGTGGGAAGAGGCAGACACGAAAGAGAATGGAGAACATTGAGTTCAGTCGAGGGCAGCAAAGAGCATAAAAAAGTGGAAAATGAGGCAAAGAGGCCATAGTGACCTGCGGCAGGCGAAAGGATAGATGATGTTGTATATGGCGATAGGCTCAACTCCTTGGTTGTGTGGTTTTCTGCCCCTGTCAGTGGAGGTTTAGTTCCATACGAGAGCCTTGTACTGTGGAATGTCCTTGGTTGCATATATCGACTAAAGAAAAGAAATCAAAAAAACCGCTTCTGCAGTATGTACACGCACGGTGATCTAAAGCTTCAGTCCGATTTCTAAAATTGTCAGACTTGTAAATGTGTGATAACTATGGTTCGAGTTTTGACTTTTGAAGCACACTGATGCAGTTCTGTAAATTGTTGCTAATTGTTTCATTATTTTATTTGTGTATTTTGCGAAGTCATGTTCTTTCAAGTATTTTATGAAAATAGCTTTCTATAATAGTTTTTAATATTCATTCGTATATTGTAAAACATGTGAAACAATGCTATTCGGTTAGCAGGTAGCGTGCCATATCAACTTTCTTCATAAGTCGCTCAGAATAATCAAGGGAATTACTTGAAAGTATGGGATTACAAATCATGGTATGTTTTGTCGGGTTAAACGCCATATCTTGTAATAGATATCATAAATAAACATAAAACTGACTTGAAATGTCGCCTGAAAGATATCCAAACTTAGTCATTAGAGGTCAAATGAAAGACCAAGACTACGAGAGACACCCTAGGGAAGATGGTTAGTAATGAATATCGTTCAACAGAAATGTGTCCATCAGGAAAACTAAAGATCCATCAAGATTTAAAACATGAAAACGTTGATTTCTTGTAGGCATACTATAGGCATAAAGTTACAGTAGCAGGATGGTAGTGCATAGCCTGGCATACGATTGCCCTATTATATCTAATTTGCATAATGCCGACCTCTAGGCTTTGGGTCACGTCACAAAGAGACTTTTGACAAATTAGACTGCTAAGAGCGGTAATATTTCTATGATGTAAGGATTTCGATATGATTTGTAGTTTTCTCGTTTCTACCTTCATTTAAGCAATCACAAACTCAAGGAAAAAAATAGCAGAGTTCAAAGATATGAATCTCCTTTCAGTTATGTATTGCAGTGCGTGACCATACGAACAGTAATAACTTTTAAGTATTTAAAAATATCCAATTTTGCCATTATTAGGTTGCTTTGGGTCTTATACTTGAGGGTCACTGTTAGTATACCTATTCTTGTAACAGAGATAAACCTGATTTTTAATATTTTTATTTTTTATTCAGCAAATCACTGACAGTGACTTTAAAGAGACACTGGCACATTTGAAAAATAGTGCGCCCACAAGATTTTTAAAAATGATATTTTTGCATGGCTGTAAAGCTTTTATATACATTAGCCCTCACCTGAAATCATTAAGACCAAATCAGGCCCCTTATGGGTAAACAGAACGATTTTATAATAAAATGACTCCAGCAACATTTATTCAGCAGACGAGGGAAATGGCGATTAACACAAACAACACACACGCCGGAGTCGATTCCAACGGCATGCACCCTGTTTGACTGGTCTGTGACCTTTGTCATGTTTGTGGTTTTAATATCAATGAGTACGAGTCCATGATATTCATGTAATAGACACATTTGTTGATTAACGTTACGGAAAACTTTAAGTTAGCCTACAAATTACCTGGATGTCTTTAGCCTCTTATTAAAGGTGCAACGAGAGATTTTTGAGGCACCCAAATATTGTGTCATAATAGTAATTTCATATAGATGAGACACTCAATAGATTTCTTTCCTTGTATTTGGCTACAGAAATGTCATAAAAGAGAGAAAAAGGGTGATTCTGATTTGCTTACATTTCAAAATAAAACATAGGCTGAATTTCGTATTTGCTCCAATACGAAATTAGAAATTTTACAATTTTTGTACCAAAGAAAAATTTCTCAACTTATCCTTTCAGATGGGGATATCTTTGATGGAAAGCTTTACATCAGGGCAAAAATCAGTACTTTCGATTTTTTGGGGTACCTGATATGTGAATCTCTCGTTGCACATTTAATGTCCCTATCTGTTTTGGGTATGGTATTTTTATGTGTAAAATATAAATTATCTCTATTCTTCAAATGGCCTAGATTATCATTTGCGAACAAACTGAAGAAATTTCATATTTTGTGAAAATGTGCCAATGCCGCTTTAATTGAAGAAAGGAAAGTTCCAGAAGTACTCGAACCGCTACTTTTTAGCCGTTCTTTTATCATTAAAGAGACACTGGCACATTTGAACAATAGTGCGACCTCAAGAATTTTTAAAAATGAGCGATATTTTTGCATGGTTGTTAAAGTTTTATATACATTAACCCTCACTGACATATATAACACCAAATCAGAATCCTTATGGGTAAACAGAACGATTTTATAATTAAACGTCCGCCCGGCGACGTTTTAAGTCCGCAGACGACGGAAATGTTATTTAATAGAAGAAAAGACAAAAACGCACGCCGTATGCGTGTTTCCCTGGGCATGCACCCTGTGTGACGGTCTGTGACCTTTGTGGTTTTAATATCAATGAAGTACGAGTCCATGATATTCATGCAAATACACATTTGTTGATTTAAAAGTTATGGAAAACTTAAAAGTTAGAATACAAATTAAGTGGATGTCTTTAACCTCTTATTAAACGTCCCTATCTGCTTTTGAGTATGTTATTTTTATGTGTCAAAATATATCTCTATGTGTCTTCCAAAATGGCCCTACGTATAGACTATCATTTGAGAGCAAATTAAAGAAATCTTCATTTTTGTGAAAATGTGCCAGTGCCGCTTTAATATAAAACCATTCAACATGCAGAATAAACGTCATTATATAACATAACAGCATTAGTATCTAACAAAAGGTGGCGTAATTTCGTGATATGCTAACATCAGGTCTGGCCAATACATGAAGATAGAACAGACACAATTATAAATTATAATTATGTAAGACAAAACATGTCATGATTTGTAAGACCATTATCTACCTGTTTAGGTTTTGGATGTCTAACAAAATGCATTCTTGAGAATGTTTACTGTTTTGCTTGATACAACGTACAAACTATAATTATTTAACCACTGAGAATCACCTGACGACTAGTTGAAAGAACGCTGAATCATTTATTGGGCCAATTTGTAAGGGACAGCTTCAAAGTTAACCAGCAGGTGCCCGCTGGTTCCGCTCGGTAATTCCCGATTTCAAACAGTTTCTATTGGTCTAAACAATGAAACGCGGTTGAACCGCCATGAAACGTCTGTCAACAGCAGAGATATATAATAAAAGGCTTGAGTACCGACGGCCAATTTGATTCAGCGAGCTCACTGGCGGAAGCTTAAATGTTACCACCCAAGCCCATTATACGTAAACCTTACATCATCAAAATATGCACTTTCTCGTGGACGGCCCTCGGATATAAAATTATCCTTAGACATCCAAGAACATCGTCAGGCATGTAGTTTGTTCAGAAAGTTTATCGTCGCAAAGATCAGATACGATGTTTTTTTGGAGATTTTCGATATGGCTTCCAAAATAGCGTGGGCTATATAGTATGTTCGTAGTTGCTGTGACGAGTGTGACGTATTAAACACAGTAGTAGTAAATAGTTCATATGTTTTATTAATATGGAACTTTGAACTCGAATTTGCGAAGCAGCGTCCGCCAACTCGCTCCTTTGCATTACATTTGGTAAGCACGAAAATGGCCGGGTTCGGCTTATTCTAAAGAGATTACCTGGGGAAACAGCACATAGGCGTTGCCGGGTACCTCTGGTTCCGCCGTTCTTCCGGCTGTACCGGTTTTCTATTGGTCTAAACACTACACATGTTCACCGCTGTGGTTCGCCGGTCAACGGACGGTTGAGTTTTGAATTCACCCT
Source organism: Ophioderma brevispina (assembly GCA_023653785.1). Taxonomy (NCBI): domain Eukaryota; kingdom Metazoa; phylum Echinodermata; class Ophiuroidea; order Amphilepidida; family Ophiodermatidae; genus Ophioderma; species Ophioderma brevispina. Next base: position 137,206 of record JAMKCH010004512.1, read on the forward strand.
GACACTGAAGATTGAAGGTATCTATGAAAAAGATCATGATTTTAGATGGTTGCTCAAATGAATAATATTATTAACCAAGCAGTAGCAGTTTAAGAAAGGTGTAACCCGTAACAGTGCTCAGAGGGTCAACTTGAACGCGCCATTTATTTGCATATTTTCCTTAAAAGCTAAGAGATTGAGTCAGTTTTGAAAACGCCCAAAGCCTTATCTATACTACACCTCAACTTTGCACAAATCCACCGAGTATTACTCTGCATTTGGCCCTCCCGTACCGCCGGTCTACCAAAAATCCGCGCTGGCCTTTTGATTATAGCAATCAATGCATGGATTACAGTAGGCCTATAACACAATGGCACGTAGCAAGTCGTGTGTGAAACCGTACCCCCGTCTCGGGACACCACAGAGGCTACCAACTAGAGGCTAAAGTACCAGCGGCACGGTAAACCTGATAAATATTCCGCCCAAGCCCATTACTACATAACCCCTTACAGGCTGGACTTATCGTTTGGTTTCGGCAGTCGAACCCCTCAGATATGAATTACATTCCTTAGGACACCCAAGACATTTGCCAGGCATGTGTTTGTTCAGGGAGTTCATCCTCGCATGATCAGGCACGATGTTTTTTTTTTCACATACTCAATATGGCGTCCAAAAAAGTGTAGGCCCCGTTATGTTTCGTAGTGCCTATTATGAGGTGAACATTTCCTTAACACAGTGCTAATGCACAATTCTTATATTTTAATTTGGAACTTTAGACCCTCGTAGGCGCGAAACAGCGGTCCGCCTTTGTTTATTATTGTACTCACAGAAATGTGTTTTCGGGTGCCCATTCTAAATAAGTTACAGGGAACAGTCCGGATTGGGGCCTTGGATTGGGGTCTTTAAATAAAGGTTATACAGTCAGCTTCAATCTCCAAGTAGGCCTACATAAGAATACTGTTCAACAGGGTGAGTCAAAAAACTTGACCCTGATTGTGTCCGCGCCATTTTGATTTTTAAATAACAATTTCTAATGGTGACTGCGGAAAGCTTATTTCATTATCTTTTTAATTTGGACTGCAAAGAATCATTCAATCGGTTAAGTATAGGCCGAGCTACAGTCATTCGAATCAAGATCTGCAGTGATAAATACCTGATTTTCTCCGGACACGAATTTCCTTCGCTGAACGCCGTTCCCTTTCAATGTGAAATCCGTGGACAGAGCAAAAACCGACTACTTGATTCAAACGACTGTAGCGCCGTCTATACCTAACCGATGTGAATGATCTTTGCAGCAAAGCAATTAAAGATACTTGAACCCAGCTTTCAGATGAGACCAAATATGTTAGATAATATTACTTAAAAAATTCAAAAATTTGGCGGGACACGATCAGGGTCCAGTTTTTTTTTTTGACTCACCCTTTCGTTGATAAGAATAAAGGTAATGCAAGAGAAACAGAGGGCTACACAAAGGTCAACTGGGGTTCGACTTTCAATTATGTGTAGAGTTCCGTACCCGGTTCGGTACAAATCCAAAGCAGCCGGCAAAGTCCCGCTGTGCATGGATTACACCAACATAAGGTCACGCACTGCTGCCATTTCAAAACAAGGACATTTACTTCGCATTTTCCAATGACAAATCTAATGAACGTGTAGGATTTTTTTTGTCTAAAAATGGTTCCTTTTATACCACCCGAAACCGTCAACAAAAAAACTTCTAACGGGCACCTATTTTGTTTTAAAACCTTATAATAACACCCCGAATATCAAATTCACAGATGCCTAAAAAGTCTGTTGAAGGAGACTCTTATTTGAAACAATGCCACTATAACAATAGTCAGCGGGATTGGGTCGACTGAGGTGGTAAAATCCATGATTTGTAATCACTGTTAACTTTTTGAAATAATAGATCAATGACCTCTGGCATTCGTCCAAAAGTCTAAATAGTGATGAATAGAGTATAAAAATGAGTGCCCTCGTCCAACGCGTCAGCAAAACCGTCCAGATTGTTCGTAAAATATAAGTACTTCTTCTTGGGTAAAATATAAACAAACGAGCTTGTTACGATGCAATATGGTAAATGAAGGTAATACAGTACATGCGTCATATCATGACGGTCGTCCCAGGCTTTTGGGGAACCCATCCCATGGGTTAACAAAATAATGCGTTGAAAAGTGAAGACAGATTCCCGTCATTTGAAGTACAACTTAAAAAGGAAACACGCCATGCAGAGTTTCACAAAAAGTTCATTTGGAATCAGTAGCGAATAATGAATATTAAAAGCATTTTTAAGGCAAGAAACATTATTAGCGCCACGTACAAAGTCCAAAAAATTAAAGTGCACGAGAGATTGTCACATATCAGGGGTCCCTGAAAAAATCAAAAGTACTGACTTTTTGTACCTGATTGTTAAAGGCTTTCCTTAAAAAAAAAAACCCATCTGAAAGGAGTAAGCTGATAATGTTTCTTTGGGGCTACAAACATTGTGAAATTTTCTAATTTAGATAGGAGCAAATACGAAATTCAGCCTATGTTTTACATTGAAATATAAGCAATCACAAAATCACCTGTTTCTCTCTTTTAAGCCATTTTCTGTAGCCAAGCACAAGGTAATAAATCCATTGAGTGTCAAATCTATATGACATTACATTATGACACAATATTGGGTGACCTCAAAATCTCTCGTTTGCACCTGTAAGCCCAGTCATAAAAAACAATTAATGAAAAAAGTTTTAAGTTGCGTCTTTTAAAGTAGGTGATATTAGAGTTAGCAAAGCGTTTTAGGAATACCAATTCTAGGGAGCAAAGTTTTGGTGTTGTGTCAGTTGAGTCATCCAAAAGTGGTGTGAGAAGGTGGTCGAATGTTGTAGGCTAATCGAATGCAGCATATCCGAAACCTGGATCAGAAAGGTAGAGTGGATCGTTATAGAAGTGTCTTTCTCTGCAAAATTTGCAGAACACGTTCAATTGTAACAAATGTTCGAACACATGCAATATGTGTTTTAGAGGTTACTCTTCTGGAAGAACCCCATGTACGTTGTATTCAAAGTCAGTTACAAATTAATACGTTCTGCAAGTGTTTTTGAGTACCTACTAGAATATATTTTGAACTTGACGCGCCAAAGTTTCTGCAATTTTGCAACGTTGGAGTTAGCATTCATATTTCTGAACGTCCACCCCTGCTAAGAATTAGGCCATTGGGGTTCCTCAACAATGAATGGTGTGTACTTCGGCACCATATTGAGGGTATGTAGGCGACCGAATCCTTTGTAGTTATGGACATTGAGTAAAGAGTTAAAATATCAAGTCAAGATTGTTACCAGGGACATGATGGGACTACATGGCATTATATCTTTGTCTGTAGGTTATAGCGCTGAATTTGCCCAGATTGCGAATGTGATGATTAACCGGCTAACAGACATTTCGTCATGTGATATTCTTAAATCATGAATGATGGTTGCTTAGGAAAAGTTTATTCCAAAATCGAAGATTGATTCTGCTCAGTTGCACGGTATTTACCGTTTATTATGCATACAGCAAAATTTTAAAGAAATTTTACTATCAACTAAGCCAACAGTCGCGATGTTGCGCATTCTTACTCTCTGTCATAAAAAAAGGGATGAAAGGGTTCAAATTTCAGCAGAAAGGAGCATTGAGGCAAACTTATCACTTTATGAATACAAAATATCAATTGGTGGACTTTCTAGGCTTTTAAAATAAATAAAATGACTTTAACAAGACCTCTTTGTTCTCTATTTCAAAAAAGCATCAGGAAAGGTTCAAACTGGGAATCCTTTACTTAGAGAAAGATTGCCAAAAACAAAAAAATCTCACTATTCTCTAAATATGTAAATACTTATAAAAATTTTGTTGCTTGTTCTCAATTTAATTTTCTGAGGCTGTGGTACAAATTCCATTGGATGAAAGAGTAATAATTGGGCATGTGAGGGGGGGGAAGACAATAAAGAAACGGTACCTTCACTGATAACTTCGTATTGGGGGGGGGGGGGACTACAAGAGCGTCCCTTCTCAACTGTTATTTGTGATGAAAAAAGGACATGACATGCAACCGGGAAGAGAGCATGGTTTAGTGATTGGAAGCTTGGCTCAGGTGAATAATGTCCCCTGTAATCAGAATCTGAGTGGGAATCACTGCTGTGATTCATTCAGGTATTAATTCTGAATTTAGTTTGTATAAGTCCTATTGATTAAATTCAGAATTCCACATTCCCGTGGATTATTTGAAATTGACAACCCCGTACTTCGGGACGGACATTAAACCCATCGGCCCGTTTACAGAGAGTCGTAAAGTTCATTTCATTCTGACTGGGTGCTAAGGAAATCAAAAATTGGGTAAGGCTAACCGACTAAGGTTTCCATTTGATGGGATTTGTATTGTACTTTCAAAGAAAAATATGCCAACACAAGGTATAAGACTCAACATGCCAAGAAACCTAAAGGTGAATGCCTTACAAAAGCTTGAAATTGATACTGCTTTCTCAACATTATTTCGTGTTGGAAACGCCTTGTGAGTGGCGTGTTGGAACAGGACTACAATCAGAAAACATATTGAGATAAATTTAACCCAAGGGGGCCAACGAACTATGATAAACTTAAGGTCTAGTGTCCTTCTAATATGGTGCTTTCAAAATAAAACCATTGACCTGTGTCTCATGGATCCAATGAAAAATGACACGTAGTTCCGTGGTAGATTGGTGATGACATTGTACGCCGGCATTTTCTCACTATCAGGAAAACCAACTGGCTAGTACCGGTCACGTCGTAGATTGGCAGGTTAACAAAGCGTGCAACATTTTGCTGGCGATATATTCATGTCATAGAAAAAACTTATATGTGGAATTCTTTTAACATCCCCCTCCGCATTACCCGCTACTTAATTTAGTTGGAAGGGTTTAAACTTTTTTATAAATACCAAGTAGCTTTCTGTTTTGGTTTGGGGGCAGATTTCCTGAAGATTTAAAATCACTCTCAGGCGTAAGAATCGGTTTCGATTAGACGTGTATGGGTTCCGCAATGGCCCAAAGACCGTGGATCCCACAGTTGATCGACAAACTAAGCAATGAAGAACTATGTTAGATTAGAGATAGTAAAATAAACAAGACATTTCATTACACATTAAGATACCATTTTCTCTGGTTTTTATTCCAATGTCTTTTTTAATACGACAGGCGGTCAAATAGGCGTTCGCGTTAGACGTTAGGGTTTTCAGCAAACATCCCTATTACCACAAGAGTAAACGTCTACTTATGTTCATTGCATAAAAAATCATTAATGTTCGTTGGTTCGGACTGCATTGCAGCCCTTCATCAGACTCACAATTACCTTCTTTCTTCTTGCAGAAGTTGCTGCCATAGGTGGCGCTAGAAGATGTAAAATGTTAGGCAAATGTTTACTTCATCGCTGTTAGTGCATGAGCTTGTCCCCTCCCCCCCCACACCCCCCCACCCAACCACCCCCCCCCCCCCCCCCCCCCCAATTCTTTCTATAAGATTGTATTCCTTATGTCTCTTGACCATGTTGGAATGTCTTATATTGCATTCCTCAAAAGCCTATGACATGTCAGATGTTCAATTAATAAAATTGTCTGTAATGCTCAATTTGTTTTGTCTTGCGAGAGATGGTTTGGCACTGAAATTCTGTTTAAATCATTACTTGTTTGCATTGGAGGACAGCATCCCCCCCCCGGCGATGTTATTTGAGGCGAATTCCAAAAGAAGATGGGAAGCTCTCTCCTATGTATGTCTCCACAAGTCATTAACCAGCGGTTTGAGTAATGTCCCGTTTGTCCTGCGGATGGTTAATATGTTCCTGCGAGTTTGGAAGTTTAAAGAGGTCAAAACTTATGATTCTTGAAAATCCTCGTTCACGATAAGAAAATTCTTTTTACGTAAGAGCCACGTTTTACAGGTAAACCAGGTTTCTGACAACACGCTGGATAATGATTTCTTCATTACGACAGATCACCCGATTAATGATTGTGTTTAGTAGAAAGCCTCGTTCAGCGAAAAGACGCCATCACCGCGATGTGAATCCTGAAGGGATGGAGATATCGTGCAACGGTTACTTCATATCAAATAAGCCTATATTCGCGTGTAAATGCTCTGTCCTTTACATGCATTCTTGAAGTTGTAGGAGCTGTTGAGTGACTGTGTATATAAGAAAGGTACAAATTTGAATTACAATATTACAAAAAAAACATCATATACGGTCATTTGTTTGACTTTACAGACTGACAATTGCACCAATTATCAATAGGGAAATGTGGTCCTAAATGGGTTGCAAAGCTATTATCCAATAATTATCTTCCCAGGGTTAAAATTCCAGGACTAATATGACTAATGCACTAATGTTTAGCGATGGCACATGGATCATTGACAGACTGATGGAAGTTGAAGTATTCCGATCAAAGGTAAACTATAATTGACATAATTCAATTAAACCAGTGTAATCTTCAATTGAACAACCAGTCTGAGCGTGATTACGTTTTGAAAATGTCAAGGATTTGGTATCTCATGCAAGGGGACAATTGGGTAGTTTATCCTCGATATCTTCCGTATATTGTACCGCACCTTGCTCCTTTATTTATGGGCGTTAAAGTTGACTCAGAGATTTACGAAATACATTTTCTTTTGGAATATCAAAGGTTGCATTTCGTGATTTAGCACCTTTAGTTTTGTTTATTTTTTCATTAGAATCTTGAGAAAAGCTTATCCCCAAATTCAGTTGCTTTTGATCTTGAGTTTTTGGTGTTATGAGCATTGAGGAAATGGGCCTTTGTTTTACAGGCTTCCCATAGGCCAAGGTACTGTCATTCTGGCCGTTCTGCTGACAGAAATACAAAATTGCGAATTTATTGCAGAGACCATTGAATTTACACGTCAGATTAGACCATACATATACTTAGCCCAACGTTCAGATATCAAAAATCTCACCTTTTTAAGGTAAGTTGGGGGACGAGGCGTGGATCACTATGCCCATCGATAAAATAGTCAACTCGAACTAAAAGTATTCACCTAAAATGGCTCAATTCCAAACTGAGAGATGAATCGGAGTTTTCGTTTGTGTATAATCAAAAATTCGGATCCGGAATATTATTCAAAATTGTGATTTTCTATATGAAAGACATCGATTTGAGCTTAGTATTTCACACAGGTGTTAGTATTAGACAAGCCATCTCCACACACACGATCAAAGTTGTGAAGTTCGAGCCCGCTGCGGCAAACGTGTTTGTGTTCTTGGGTAAGGCAGATTACCTCAATTACTCCTCTCTTCCCATATATACAAAGGGTATCGGTATTATCAATGCTTGAATGCGGTACATGGGTTGTGAAGGAGGTGTAAACAGTAGATATCTCTTCACACAACATTAGGCGCTGGCCCAATCGCATTGAAAGAGAGATGGACACGCGTTGACTGTTTACCCAGGTCCGACCCTAACCAATCAAAAGATGCAACTCTGTTGACGATTCTTCAAATGATCACTTTGTTTTTCGTCTCCAAAAATCGATATAATATTATATTACGATTTTTTATTCCTGTCATTTCATTTAAAAGTTTTTGGGTTCGTTCTGAGAGGGTGTAAGCTTTACCCACTATTCAATAGAAATTCTAATGTTACGATGTCGGATCAGATTAATGCCATAATTAAAAAATGTCCCTTTTCTCACGAAGAAAATACAGGACAAGCCAATGCACTGAAATAATTCCACACATCAAACTTAAACAAACTGATCATTCCACATAAGAAAGAAATGTACGAGTAATGTACTTATTACTCGCCAAAATACATTTGGGCAGATGCTGGAAGAGGATAATCTCAACTATCAGAATCCTCCACCGTTTTTACAACCACATCATGAATTCAATATTACATACGTTGTTGTTTTTCCAGTATGATTTTTCTTTGTCCAATCATATATGCTACGTACTACAAGTTTTTGCTCACTCAAACGAACTACAATATTTAAGTGGCCTAATCCTCCTCAGATTAAGAGGTTGACCCGGCCTCGATTTTCAGACACGTTGCCCCTTCTTTGATTGTCTCCAACAAAGGAATCGATCGAGTGTCTCAGACTGTAAGACACTCTATCAATGAATCTGGTATGAGTCCTTTACATATTCGATACAAAAGGGCTCATTAAATTGGGTTTAAAGCATCTGATTCTGCTGAACAAAGTTGAGCATTTCAGCTGTCAATACGGCTTTTTAGTTTGATCTCAACACATCCCTCCAGATGTTCAATATCAATCGACAATATGCGTTTACTTGACAGGAATAAAAAATCGGACTATAGATTTTGTGGGAAAAGATGCCGTTGGCGTAGAGGACGTAAAACACTTTTTTTGCTGTAGTCCAGCAGACGAGTAAAACCCAATCCCCAATTCAACTCGCATTTTGAAATGGGGATGTCCTTATGCCGTGTGAAGAACATGTTTCATAGCAAGAATCACCACACATGGTCTGGAGAATGTTAAGGGATAAGGGCCATTCTCCGAGGGTAAAGGGTTCAGAAGTGGTGTTTTTCGTGTCGCTCCGAGTCTGCACAGTTTAAAGCTTGGTTTTGCCCGTTTAACAGAATGCATATTTATTAGATGTAAATTATACTCCGTAGTTTATGTTTTCAATATAAGGACCTAGAAGTTTTGTAAGCCGGAGTGAGAAAAGTAATCAAGCAATAAGGCACTAAAGATACAGAATTCTTGCTTATCGCCATGTCGCAGCCCAAATCCTCCTTTTGAACGTGTCCCTGCCTCGTTACCAAAAGGCCATAATTCACAGATTACATTGCTTTTTTATATCCGCCTCCATTATGTCCCTAATGATAAGTGCAAAACAGATAATATTGGATTATTAATTAAAGTTTCGATAGTTCTCTGAGAGCATGTCGACAATATTAGCCGCCAGATCGTTACCATAAATGGGATGATACAAATTGTTTAAAAGAACGGAAGAACAATGTGCCCATATGTGATAAATCGGAGCATATGTTCAATTTATAAATATTATTACACATTTTTGTTTGCAAATAAAAATCGGTTTCACAAGTAACTTCCAGCACTAGTAATGAAAGATATCCCTCCTGTTACGTTCACACCGCGCCAGATACGTTATGTTACCTCCCTCCCGCTACGCTCTTGCAAAACGCCGAGATACATAAAGTCGAATCCCACACCATTTAGTAGAAGGTAATACCTGATCTATGCACGCTCCAAGTAGCAATCATGGCGAGTTTTCAGGCGCTGTATATCTAGGTTTTTACCCCGCTGTATACGAGTTTTTTACCCCGCTATCGGTTTACAAGCGCTGCCTATCCATTTGAACTCTATGTGCCGAGTTTCACAATAATCATGTCCAGAATAAGCATTTCCAGAATAATCATGCCGAGTTTTAAAAAAACTGAGACCGAGTTTTTTCAACATGTGCAAACTGGCCATGACGTTTTTCCTCAACATGAGCAAACTCGACCTGATTTTTTTTCTCAACATGAGCAACTCGACATGATTTTTTTTCTCAACATGAGCCAAACGCGACATGATTTTTTTTTACACATACACCCAAAAAAAATCATGTAGAGTTTCCTCCTGTGTGAGAAAAAATCATGTCGGGATTTTGAAACTGGATAGATTTATGTCAACTCCACCTATAGAGAGCACAACTGATGTATAGAGGGCAAACGGGACATATAGCGCTGTAAACTCGACATATAAACGCTGTGACCATAATGGCGAGGAAAAAATAGATACACAGCGCGTGAGTGAAACTCGACATGCGCGGGAAAAACCTCGCCATTGATTTGATACGTGGAGCGTAAAACTGGAAATGATTGATGTCAAACTCACCATATAGAGAGCACACCTCGATGTATAGATGGGCACAAAACTGGGACAGGGGAAGCGCTGCTAAACTCGGCCATATAAAGCTTGCACACTCGACATATGGGGGGGAAAACTCGATACACAGCGCGTTGAAATCGACATGCGCGGGAAAACGCGCCATGATTTTTGATTACGTGGAGCGTGCCATTGATAATGTATATAAACTAAGTCGTGAGCATGTACTTTCTCAAGAACAGACACGACTAAGAAAAAAGGCCGACCAGTACGTTACCCAGATACGTACTTCAGTGGTTAACGTTTAGGCTATGTCTACTAAAAACGGATAGTCGTTTAAGATAACCCATGCATTGTTCCGATTGTTATGAGAGATATTAAAAGTTTACGATTTTCAATGATTTTCAGGAATTCCATTCAATGTTGATATTTGGTCATTTTGGAGACCAACGAACACTTTAGGTAGAAGGGGAGGGTTAGACCCCCCCCCCCCCAAAAAAAAAATTAATATTTTTTCAAAATGTTTTTTTTTATTTTACATTATTCAACAGAAGCAGATTTTTTCTCTTTAAAATACTTTTTATCCATTCAAACCGCCGGACCATTCGCGTCCGATAGTTTATCGTCAATTCGAGTGCACGATGATTTAAGTGTTGCTCAAAACAATAGAAAACAAAGGAATGTAGGCGTCGCAAATTTCTTTGTTCTATTGTTTTTCTCCAGCCTATTTTTAACATTGTTTACTTTTTTTCAACATTCGTAACTTCAAATGGAATATAGTTTTAAGTCTGCAAGTAGTATAACCATTTTCTAAAATTCATGTGTCTTAAAATCTGCTTTCAAATATGCCTTTTTTAAACCTAAAATAAATTTGCCTTCATATGCACAAATTAAGTGTTTCTAGATTAAAAAGCGTTTTTCTTGTATTACATTTTTTCATGAGTTGCGATCTTAAAAAAATGTGAGGTTTAAAACTACAATCCCCCCTATAGAGCTGGAAACTTGCACAAATGATCATTACACCAAGAGCTGACTGTGGTTTGGTCTATACTATCAAACATTAGAGTTTGAAATTTTTTAGGTTGGTCAGATTGTTCCAAAAGTCATGTGCGCAAATCATATTTTGGCATAAACCTACCCCCTCTGTATGAGGGATGTTCTTCAAAGTTAGGACCAATGCATATATCTTTTCAAAAGCGTCAATTGACACCTCAATCAAACTTTCTGTGACATTTATATGCCGAGCTACATTTTTTTGTCAAAACCTGTGTGTAATTGCGCAAGTTAAATATGCAAATTAGCTAATTAATATGCAAGAAATTAGGAATTGCAGGTTTTTTTAGTACTTTGTGATATACTTATTATTTACCCCAAAGACTTAAGATTTCGATCATGGTTCTAAGAAATTGCTCAATACCCGCTCACTCTTTCTACCTTAACGAAGAAAAGGAATGGCCAAATATAGCTTTTGCTGATCTCCAATTATATTTCCTTCTGGTTTTATTCTTGATACTCCATTATACATGGTGATCATGTCACTGATGTTCCCACAACTGGTTCGTGAATATCTTGGACAGTAGATCGTGTGTCTTACCTCCTTCTGTTTTCTTGTCATCAAACCTGGACACATTCTCTCAGCTTGAGAAGAGAAGAAAGAGGTAGTAGGTATATTTCGCGTTCAATCGAATGCGGAATTGGAAATTTTTCTCGAAATATCTACTCATTTTTATGCAACGTCACTACATTGAGTGAAGTTGAAGTGAAGGGCGTCCAAAATAATTGCGGTCAAGAGGAATTTAAGGAATTATGACTTAGTCTTTATATCCAAATGGACTTCAAGAAGGATCATCAATAATGATGAAACCTATGCTGGCCAAAATTAGGACCCTTTGTAATAGGTATAATCTAAGAATATTATTAAGAGAGAGATACATTCGCTCAAGTAGGATCACAGCTCAGGGTCTGGGTGTGTTTTAACATATTCTTTAGTCCATGAACAATAACCTGACCTTCATATACAGAATACCACATATACATGTACAGGGCTTGTTTCACTTAACACTAGGCCAATGACCAAGGATTTAGTTCAAGTTATTAGTAATCAATCAGTAGTGTTAATGATGAGAATTAGTAGTAACATCTGAATTAACAAGTGCGGAGAGTCTTAGTGTACCCCCTCGCCGGTACATATATCATTATGATGTGTATGTATTCATAAGGCACATAGAATGACTCATATTCCAATTTTTACCAGGCCAGCCTGGGAACGCCACTTTTGCAAACACATCTTTATGGGGCGGTTGATTCGATAGCCATGCCAGTTGTCTTCTATAGTGTAGATTTTGTTACTTTACTTATTTGTTAGAGTTCGACCACACAGATTGCCAGGACTTTGTAGGGGTGATAGAAACGGGATGTAGAAGGAGATTTGAATTAATATGCAATAGATCGGAAATCTGAGAATGTTTTAAAATGTCTGAATTCTTAAAGTTATTGCGAGAGATCCTTAGCAGAGGAAAAGTGTTTTGAGGAAGGAATAAAATCTGCTAAGTTGTTGAAAAGCTCGAGTGTTACCTATTGGGAGATGTTTAAACCAGTTCAAGTGGCCTATATGTCCTGTTCTCGGCTTCCTTACTTGGTGTGAAGGGGTGTAATTTTTAATTAGTGAAATGGCTGGAGGACACTCTAGGCATACTTTTAGCGTTTTGACTTCTTCTTACTGTTTTGCTAAATATATATATATAACTATAAACCTGTATTATAAATATAAGGGAATATAGGGATATTGTAATGGAGAATACGTATGATGTATTTTGAAGAAGAAATTTTTGCTTTGGGTGTCGCCTTTGCGACTCCCGAAAAGTCTAATGGAAAATCGCACATCTACGTCATAGCTCGTTTGCGAGCTGTCCACGTTGGAAGAATCGATTACTCTCCCATTAATGAAATATGGTCAAATGGCTCCAATAACGCTGTTATAGTTTAAGCTTGTAACTTCATTATATGTACATGATGCAGTCTTAAAATACCACATCTACTGCGTTATGGGATATAGTGAAATCGATCGCATATCTAATCTCCAAGATAAGCACCTATTAATGTAATTTGTGGCACGTGTGAAAGAATCGACGTAAAGTCGAGTCACTAATACCCCTTAATACATTGTGTCAAGTTATGCCAAAATAGCATTGGTAACAGTGGGGGACATAACGATCTGTACACGCAATCTGATACCTTATCTACCGTGTTGTGGGATTATGGTGAAGTGCTGACAGAAGTGTATTATTAAATCCTTTTCATCTCCAATTGATGGGCACTTTTAAAGGTGGCCTTCGTGATCCAGAGGCTGTCCCCCCGACTTATCCTAAAAACTATGTTGGGATTTTTTATCATCTGAACCGTTAGCCCTTAGTAATCCACGTCGTGCCAATCTCTACGTGCAAATTCGGTGCGCATTTTGTAAGAAAATTCGCAATTTTGTATTTTCTGTCCGCTAAACGGAGAATTACAACACAGTAGCCTATGCGGACCGTGGGAACAAGCAATTGCTCATAACACAAAAGAACCGCAAGATCCGGATCAGCTCAAGTTTGGGAATAAGCTTTCTAAAGGATATCTAGTTGATCAATGGAATAAAACAGATGGTTGCTGAAATCACGAAATGCACCTTTAAGGGAGACACTGGCCATTTGAAAAATAGTGCGCCCTCAAGATTTTTCAAAATCGAATTTTTGCCAGTGGTTGTAAGGCTTTTATATTACAAAAGCCCTCACCCGAAATGATTAAGACCAAATCAGCTTCCTTATGTGTAAACAGAACGATTTTATATTTATTTAAGTCGCCGGCGACGTTAAAAGTCAGCAGACGACGGGAACATGGCGTTAAACACAAGAACCACGCCGCCGGTCATGCATGTGTCCAACGCTATGCCACACTGTTTGATAGGTCTATAACCTTTGTGGTTTTTAATATCAGTGAGTACGAGTCAAAATATATTCATGTAATATTAGTTCAAGTAAACTTATGGATGAACCTGGAACAAAAGTTGCAACAGAAGGTTTTTGGTTTTTCTTGTTTGTATGTCCCTACTGAACATCATATCCAAAATCGGCCAAAAGCGGACACGGGACGTGCGGCTAAATTAGCATAAATCCAAAATGCGCCAAAAGACATCTTTCAACCCTGTATCTTTTAAACGGTTGGTTTTAGAACCCATAAATATATTATTAATGATAGAAAATATGATACCAAAGAATCGGAGCAGCTGGTTAAAAAAAACATTATGATCGTAACTGTGACGTCATCATGCCAAATTTAACAGTCAAATTACGTTCATAAGGGTGACAAAAGAAGCATGAGCGTAAAACAGATTTTGGGTCGCCTGAATAATATAGAATGACGTAAACGTGCTATAAAAAAAACAACAGGAGCCAACAACAATAACAAAAATGGTAATGAAACGATAACAATAAGTATATGTTATATTGCACTAAAATACCCTAAATACATGTCAAGTGCAGCCTGCCCATTATCATTGCTGCCATAAGGAAATGTCATTCTATCGCATCGCTTAGGGTATCAGCCAAAAATTGTGACACCTGCTAAACAAGCCTGTTTGTATCGAATATGTCGACAAAAAAACGGAAAACAACAAAAAAAAAATTACCAGAAACATTTATATGAGATTTGTAATCTGGTATTTCGCTCCTCTCAGCATGCAGCGTAAGTTTTATATGGCCATGTGTCTTGAATTGGGCCTGCTCTAGGGTGGGGGACGTCTGTTTATATTCCAAGTTAAAGCACTTTCATTTTAAAGGTTATTTGAGCTTTAAGTTGATCACCAAATTTACTTCTGGATTAGACTTTAATAGTTAAAATTAAGACTATTGGAGTAAAACGAATGGGGAGGTGGGAGCAATTGGGACACGGCGATTGGGACACAGTACCATGTGAAGTATATGGGAGAATAGGAAGCATTCAGCTGTATTTTTTTCTTTTTATCTTAACAACCATTTATCTTTGAAGTATTTATATGATGAAAGTTGACTAGAGATTTCGAAATATTATTTTTTGTGTAATAATGAAAAATAGTCAATTAGAAATAAAGATTGGAACCTAAATACAAATTCCGAAATTTGAGATGTATCGGATTTTTTCGTTTTGATGCAGTAAAACATTTATGTGTAGTATACGTCCCATAGGATACTGTGTGTATAACAAAAATTTTCCCAGACCGGAAATTTATAACAAAGGTGATTTTCTATATGAAGGAATTAGGAAGTTCATTTAAGCTTAGCAATTTTACACCGTGATTAGTTCTGGACAAGCATTATTGTAATGCAAAAAAACACGCTTTTTTGGAAATTGGAAATTGAGGGCCGCCCTCCTCAGGAAATATCTGAGTCGGCTCTTTAAACCTAATTAACTGCCTTTTAATTTTAGACCATAAATATTGTTGTGGGCTCCTAAAGAAAAATGTAATTAAAATAATTGATTAATGAACAAGTTGGGATTGAGTATACAATGGAACACAATAATAACATGGTGTTATTCTCTGTAATCCAAATGACTTGTTGATGATTTAAAATGTGACCTGCCAAATTTTTGGACAAGGGGCATCGACCCTGTAAATCATACTTGTCATACAGTTAAAACAATTTCCAAGGGTTATAACCCTATAATGTTTACATGTTATGAATGGTTATTGGATTTACTTTGCTAAAATACTTGATTGTGCTTCAGCAGAAGTACTTGCAAGAAGGTGTACGAAGTCTGAAGACTGTGAATAATGCAATTTTGTGATGCCATTTCGGTCCAGTTGCTCCCAAAAAAGCATAAGATTATACCACTTTGGGTCTAAGGTTTTCACGGTATTTTTATCAATAAATGCTTAAGACCTAGCCCTACTGCAATTTGATAACATATTCGGAAAGATTGGACCACTTCCTTTCAGAAAATGTTTACGTTTCTTGTAGATGTGTAAGTTTGGAAGTTATTAAAGCTTAAAGGCTTGACTCAGAGATTTCGAAATTATAACATTTGTGCATAGAAATTAAAAATAGACAACATATGAAATAAAGGATAGCAACTTAAACTGCTTAATTCCAAAGTAAAGATGAATGGGGATTGTGTCGTTTTATGACAGTAAACATTATGCAATTTTTTGTATTAACAGGTGTCATAGGGAATTAACGTGTGTACCAAAATTTCCGGATCCGGAATTTTTTATAACAAGGTTTGATTTTCCAGGGCGGAGTCAGGATTTGAAAAAGCAGTGACAAAAAATTACCGGGGGCTGAAATGAAAGTGCTTAAACTTGCCCAAAATTGGCTGATTTTGCAAGATTTGCAGAGATATTTACCGGGAGCGCGCGCCCCCTCCGCCCCTCCGCGACGTCCCGGGGGCGCCCTGTTTTCTATATGAAAAACTTCGATTTGAGCTTCTTAGTTATTTCACAACATAGTGATTATTATATGGACAAGAGCATTAATAATGCTTGTCCATCTTAAAAATTATGTAGATGCCCAAAAAACATGATTGTTTGAAAATTTGAGGTGCGCCCCTCATCGGGAAATCTCTGAGTCGGCCTTTAAGCTTTAAAATTGATGCGTGCTGGTACTTGAAATTTGCAGACGAAACGCACTGAACAAGCCCACTCAACACGCATGGCCAATTGATGTTTTAATCTCAATGGTCTGTAGCCTAGCCTAGCGTACATTGTAATTTCGTTGCAAAGTCTTAGAATCTCCATAACGTTTTCATAATTATTTTATAACAACGGTCATTAAAATGTTGAAAAAAGGTGACCGCTACATTACAGAGCCGAAACAGGTGATGAATTCACCATAGGCCTAAGCTAAACGTTGCCAGCCACTGTTGTCGACAGTGTTCGCTTTCGGTCCGTTCGCTTTGTTTGAGTTGTCGACATGAAATGCTTGCCGATACCATCCCTACTTAGACTGTAATATTTTCAAGAACAGCTCGCCAAATAGCACGTGGTGACACGCAATTGGGGATTCCTGCTGTGTTCCATACAACAAGTTCATTTCACTGAATGTTTCCTTTAGGGTTTCTCATGTGCTTTATGATTTTTTGTATCTTTTCAGTCAATCATTCCAATAAATAGTCATTTGGAGGTTATCCGATCTGATAAAGTAGATCCACCTTTAGTACATCCGTTCACAGTAGATCTTCCCATGATATATCTGGCCACAGTTAAGTAGATCCACTGCAGTAGATCCGCCCGCAGTAGATCCGCCCCAGTAGATCCGCCCTACACAGTAGATTACCCCCTACAGTAGATCCGCCCACAGTTAGCCCCACTTACAGTAGACTCCACCCAGGTAGATCTACCCCTAGTAATTCCACAATACAGTAGATCCACGTGCGTTATTGGTCACTGGAATGTGTAAAAACTGGAATAAGGGCTGATTAAAAACTACTTAAAAAACTCCCGAGGACGTAATAATCATTAAAATACATAAGAATTAGTCATATTTGGTGGTACGTCATAGACACGTTCATACATAGTGACGTTTTTTTAACAAGACTTATTTGATTCTTTGGTGTCTATTTGTATCTACTAATAACAGATTTGTGGGGTCTAAAACCAACCATTTAGGAGATGCAGGGCCAAGTTGCCTTGGCGGCTATTTGGATTTGCTAATTAGCACTCTCACAGTGTCCGATTTTGGCCGAATTTTGTATATAATGTTCAGAGGGGGATGTAACATATTTATACCAAAAACACCTTCTGTTGCAATTTGTTCCAGGTTCATATATAATGTGGCTTAGATTTTTTGTTTTTTTTTTTTTTTACCTAGTCTTGGGGGTTTCGCGGACTTTGGGTTGTAGGTTGTCTGCTTTGGTGTGTGTAAATGAATGTGAGATTTAAATACTTAGTGTGTATATTTGGGTTTATTGTAATTAGTCATTCTTGGTTTAATAAAAGTATTTTAATAGTTTAAAAAGAAATGTATGTATTCTTAATGTATTATTTAAAGCATCTTTACTTGCTAATATTGTAACGATTAATTTTAACTGTTACTGCATATTTACATCATTATTATCATATGTTTTTGCTGTTTTCTATGATGAACAAATAACGAGATTGATGATTGATAATTCATTTCATGTACAACGAATGGGGAAATACATCGTCGAAAAGGGCACCACAAAATTCTACTAAAAAAGTATCCAGCACCCAATTTATTGCTATATATAAATTAATGGCTATTCTTAAAGGCACTATCAGTGATTGCTAAATCCAGAAATATCGAAAAAAAAAAATATCAACAATCTGATGTTCATGTCTGTGACAAGTTCGGGTGTCCTACACTTAACCCTCCAAGTGATAAGACCGAAATCAGCGTACGCGTGAAAAGGCCAAAATTGATATTTTAGTCATAACTGTCCGTCCACGGCAAATGGTCACTTACTACACACGTACATGAATGGAGATTCGCTGATATATTGAACCCTGCCTGTTTCGTCATTTTGTCAATTCTTCAATTGGAAAAGTAATTTATGAGAATTGTACATACTCAATCTTTCACTTTTAAGTATTCCTGCGATTCAAATATTTTGCCTCTTTCGGGGTGGATCAATGATTAGTGCCTTTAACTCATAAAAGTACTTGTTTAAACTGTATAGTGCAACATTGTGGAGAAAGCGGCAAAAACGGATACTTTTCAGTCCAAATTGGCACTTCCATAATTTCTAAAACCGATCAATATTTTTATTTTTTTCTTTCAATAATAGTAATGTCTTTAGAGCAATATATATGCCTGTGAGATTTTGTCAGAATTATTTCCAATGGGAAACGCATTTTCTGGATGTAGGGCTCCAGGAGCCCCCCCCCCCCCCCCATCTTACTAAATGTGCTGTATGATAAACTTCCATTGAGTGGTTTTAAGAATGTAAACTATTGAAGTACAGTAAAAGAATTCGCTTTGTCGTCATTTATCATGTACTGTTGTAAATTTTACAGAGTATTTCGCAGCATTCATTCCTACCAACTAAATAGGCCTACCGTAAAATTTACATTTAAAAGATGGTCTAAAATTAAGGGCAGGTTTGCTAGGTTGGTGTGAGTGATCCGTGCTTTTTGTATACCTACATATTACCAAGCTCTTTAATAACCCACCGAATACACACATTTCCAAGGGGTGTAATTATTAAAATAACTTTAGAGTTACTGTAATAATTACCTATTTTGTTGGCAGAATGCCCGTATAAGTATTGTAAAATTTACATTATCTTTAATAGTATACTGTGTCCCGAGCCCCGGTTGAAGTTACAATTAAGTCCATAAGGTCTACTTTGGTAAACTTTTGCTCAAAAGCTCAACTCTTACTTTAGCAAATTTCGGCTCCCAATCCGGCAAAATTTCATAAAATTTCAGTTCATAAGACCATCCTTTCGGACACAAATTAAGTTCCCAGGCACCCAAGTTCGGAAATCGGGCCGCCCACATCCCTACCTGATAAAAAAATTAGAGCCACTCCTACCGGCGCCGCAACGATCTGCTTTAACTGATCATTCACAAAAGCCCCCCCCACCTTCCATCGCCAAAGACGCCCAAATAAGGGGCGGTAGGAACCAAACCAAACCCAAACCCATCCGGAATGAGCGAAAGCGAGAAGAACCGCTCGACGAACGAAAGTCTAGTTAAAGTTTCTCTTGCAGTGCAGGTTCATACTACATCAGTCCTACAGATCATTTTGTGTAAATCAATCCTTAGAAAAAAAATGTTTCAATAAGATATGTCATTAACCTACCTATGATTAAACATTTCGAAAGAATGACAAAAACACACATGTCATTGAGCATGCCAGTGTTGGAATTACTTATGTAATCAATGTTGATTTCAATTCTAAGTAACCTTTGTGTATCCATCGACCTATGTTGGTCCCATGTTCACGTATCGGGTGGATATTTTAAATTTACTTGGCAATTTTGTTTTTTGTAAATCAATCCTTTAGAAAACAAATGTTTCAATAAGTATGTTCCTAACCTACCTATGATTAAACCTTAGAAAGAATGACAAAAACACACCATGTCCATGAGCATGCCAGTGTGGAATTACTGTTTCAATCTAATTAACATGGGTTGGTCCATTCGTACCTATGTTGGTCCCATGTTCACGTAGAGGTTATAAGCTGTTATATTTTAAATTTACATTGGCAAAATGTTTTTCACCAGCTGTTTTACATTGCCACATGGACCAATAATGCCACAAAGAATGAGGAGGTTGCAAGAATTGTAGCTTTCTACCATTTAAAGGCCGACTCAGAGAATGTCTGAGGAGGGGCGCCCTCAATTTCCAAACAATCGTGTTTTTTGTATTGTACAGAATGGTTGTCCATATACTAATCACTGTTGTGAAATGCTAAGCTTAAATCGAATTCCTTCATATAGAAATCCAACTTTGTTATTAACATTCCGGGGGGCGGATCCAGAGAATTTTTGTTATACACAGTCCTATGGGACGTAATACTACACATAAAGTTTACTGCATCAACGAAATCCGTCATCTCAAAAGTCGGAATTGTGCATTGTAGGTTACTATCTTTAGTTATAGTTGAATACACAAAAAAAAATAATATTTGCAATCTCTGAGTCAGAATTTTAATATATACAATCTATGTTTACGGAGCTTGAGACGTATGCCTAGCTATTTAGTTTCCAGATTGCACTCATCAATAAGTGGTGTAGCTATCCGTAATATGGAGATAGCAATCAAAGAAAAAGGTGCTGTCAGATTCCACTTTTTGCCATGTATTAATGTTTCTCAATTGGGACTCATCAAGGACAGTCAATTAAACTAAAAGTCAAGATAAAATCAAATGGGACAATATGCAGAATCTAAAAATTATACCAAAAAATTTTGGGCCAATGGTAAATTATTTTGCCATGTCAATACTGCCTAAAATATAATGCATTTTAACACCATCTTACTTACCACTAAAACCCGACAGATAACAGACTTATGCAATGCACTTCATGTTTAATATGCGGCGGAACATTAATGGTTAGTAAAAAAGTACCCAACGTTTACTAATTAACGTTTTTAACTATGAATAACCCAAATCTGGATTTCGATTACGCTGTGACAACAGAGATACAGAATGCTTGCTGCTTGCCTATTGTAGTTATAAACACGGACGAGATGAATAGTTTGGTGTCACGTGGTTCAGGTGGTACAGGTCCACGGGTCGGTATCAGATTTCAGTGTGCTCTTCGGGGGGGGCGACAGATACTATATATAAAAATCGACTATGTTAAATCAAGGGTCAGTACATATGACCCTCTGCCCAAAAGTGCTATATTTTTTTCCAAAAGACACCGTATATTATGTCTAAACAGTACACAATTTCCTTTTCCCTACTGATTCAAAAACCGACGTACGATGAAGATAATCGGTGTGTTTTTTTCCAATGTAGGGATACGTACGTCATTTTACCTGAATGGGTCCCCCCGAAGCCAAATAATAAACCAATCAATGCCGTGACGTCATCAAATCTTATTTTTTCCAAAAATTGGAGTTATTCCCATAATAAAATTCATTTTTAAGATGTCAACATTGTATATTGTTCTTTAATAATTAATTATTCAATTGTCCCCGCATGAAAGTGAAAAAGATGGGTCCCTAAGTTCTACAAACTAAAAACAAAGTCAGCCGGCTAAATACCCTACCGTGGAATGAAGAGACGGATCCCAGTGTTAGTTGTAGCAGGCTTACAGCCACTTGCACGCGGCTGCGGGGGTTATGCGTGGACTGTCGACAAGACCCTGCATGACAAAATCCTTTTCAATAAGAATGCGACGTATGTACAGTGTGTATAGGGGGTTTGACTCACTACAATACAAAAGTTAGTATTCAAAACGCGGCAAATTCCGTATCTCGTCCGAACTGTGTTCCAGGACCCACATTATTTGACTCGTGGACTCTTAGGCAGCTATTAATATTTTCATTTTCAATAGTTGACTCTGATGTTATTTGTTGAAATTGCTTACTCTCCCTCACTCTAAAAGTATAGCATAATAAATTACCAATTTATTTAGCGTTTACAGGAGGATCGAAGCCAGGACAGTTCGAGTCAAGACGGGCCTATAGACGAACGCCACGCAATCTGAGAGGGCCCAAAACGGTGGGTCGTAAATATATACGATTAACGGAAGTAAAACGCAATCAGATGGATAGCGCCGCTATGGGACAGTCGAAAATATGTGATCCTGGAACACAAGATTGCGGATGGAATAAATCCTCTGTTTCAAGCAAAATGTAGCCTGCCTATGCTGGCCCAGGAAGGCCGGGCCGAAGGCCGAGCCGAAGCCAAAGGCTGAGGAGCGAGGCCGACCCGAAGTAGGGCTCGGTCGCTTCGCGACCTCTGTGATAGTGGAATATACAGTGACCGAGGCCGAACGAAAGTAGTGCTAGCAAAAAACGTGGAGTGTGTTGCGTTTTCAGTTAAAATTAATCCCAAACCCCACTAATAGACCCTATGCAATAAGCAGCCATACTGTAGGGCAAGAAAGCCACCTTGGCATGATACAATACAGCACCTGTTTATTGAATTCCAGAGACACTTAAGTTGTACAGGTGATCTATTATACTCTTGGTATTTCCACGTAGGGCAAGGGAAATTATATGCATCGCCAAAATGTGACGTCGTATTTATTCTTTGCAATATATGCTGATTGTCATTTGTATAGAAATTTTTCACTTTAACACAATTTTTTGCTTGGCAACTTTCAAAGGGATTCAATTTTGGCAAGTCTTCCCCCCTTGACATATGTTTAGACATTTCAAAATATTGAAGAATAAGCCTATTGTTTAAAAAAAAGTCGAGAATCAGGTCAAATTATTGGTCGTTTGGTAATAAATGTTAGCTCTTGAATTTGAGTCATTAAATATTTGCCTGCATAGATAAATCCTGCTCTGTTTACCCAAAAACTGTTTTAATGGCTAGAATGTCATAATATATTTCTTTCATACCGGATTTTCAAACAATGGTTTTAAAATGCTGCATACTGTGCTCTAAGAAAACCAACCTGACATATAACTAGAAACACAATGATAGCCATATATCATTTGTTTTATTGACAGGGTGCGAGACAATAGCCGCCGTGAATGAAATCAACGTTGATTCATGTTGACTGTGCGTGAACATGTATTGTTAACATATGCATCTCTATAGGAAATGACACACACCTAAACATCAAACACTTATTCCCACGTGCCTTTTGGTTTTTTCTAATTATTAGCTGAATATTGCTAGTTAGATCTGTGTTATTTTCGCTAGTTTGCCAACATGTGAATTTAATAACCATGACAATAATTAAGCAATTCTTGTTCAAATTATTTGAGTACTATTTCAGCAGGCTACAGGTGCGTCAAAAAAGTTTACACTGCAAATTTTTCAAAAGTGGGTAGACATATCAAAATATGTGAAAGTATTATTAAACTACAATATCTTGTTAAACCTGGGGATGAAAAAACGGCCGTTCGTGTGAAACAGCTGGAAATGTCAAAATGGCCCGCCATCTAGAGAAAAAAGATAAAAAACCACTTTGCACAACTTAAGTCTATGGAATTTCTGTGTGCGGTTCACGAATTATATCCAAGATTAATATCACAAACATTGAACAACGGCACCCCTCAGGGGCTTGGTATTAATACTAACCACCAGGGGGTAAGAATTAAGGCAATCTAAAATCATTTTAGTTTCTCTGATGATTTAAAATAAAACACCCAGCTGCAATATTTCTTCTTTATGATTGTCTCAAACCATGCAAACATTGAAAATGTACAATCAGAGTCTTGATCAGATCTATTGACAAGACAAAAACAAGCACGTCTCTTTAAATTTAAAATTGAAATCAACATAATATAGTTGTAGAATAAAGAAGGACCATTTCAAGTTCAGTTTCCACAGTTGAGATATGTCTCATCATTTCAAACGGCAAACACTTCACCCACAAACTCGAAGGATGGTCCGTAGTTTGTTACGTGATAAGCACGGTAGTACGCAAGGTATTGATTACAGTGTGAGTCAAAAAGATTACACTCAATTTCAGAACAAATTTAAAAATATCTAACAAGTTTAGAAAATGCTTCTATACATGAAAACAGTAGCTCATTATATCACTTTCATTGGTAAAAAAAAATCTAAATTTACCTTTTAGCTTATTGCAAGATATGGTAAATTAACGGAAAGCCGCCAAAACCCAAAAACCATATGACCACGGTTGTCAATTCTTCACGTCACTGCAGCAAAGCCAGTGTGAGTTACTGTTATGTAAATGATTAATAACTTTTGTATTTTGTTGTAAGTTCAAACCTTACCTAATCCCTTAAACCTGTGTTGAAATATTTCTTAAGCAATAGGTCAATGATAGTAGGTAACAGGAGGCAGGGAGAGGGGTCGCATTATCCCCTCCCGGATCCCATGCGGCTGACCAGGAAATTTGCTTCAGCTAGCGGTAAAGCAGGAAAGTGGGAAAGGACAAGCGGAAAAGGAGTAGAGAAAGAAAAGAGAAGGAAGGGGAGGAAAGGTGAGAACAAAGGGAAAGGCAGATGGGCGTTGGAATGTGTGCAATGTTCAAATATCGATTCCTCAAAGTAGCCCCACCCCCATCAGCTTATGAAGGCGTCCGGTGGGGGGAAAAATGTGGGTCAACCGGTTTTGTATTGCATGATGTGTTTTACATATTTGCATTCAGTTTCCGCAAAAATTATGTGAACAATTTCGAACATTTATGAAAGTAAAGTAAGGCTTTCAAAATTTGGATGTAATATCCCATAATTTGTTATTGATGTCAGAATAATGACATTGTTTGACCTTTTTCTTGATGAAGGTTTATACAAAGGTATCAAAGAAGCAAAGAAACATGTCATGATTGTAACTTGTGAGATCTCATCCAAAGTCTCTTTGGCCACATTCCACAGCAAGTGATTCAGTGGACAGAGTGAAACGGGTGAAAAATGGGTACCTACCTTTAAGTTAGCATAAATTGTAATGCAAAGTTCAAATATCAAAATTTCTTTAGTAGGTGAAATAATCAAGTTTCTCTGTGGTAGCGGGTATCTTTGGTAGATTTTTCATGCTGTAGAAAAAATTCAAAAACAAAATCGAGTTGTAAACTCTTTTTTGACTCACCCTGTAATCTTTAACTATCCTGATTACACCATAGGACTTACGGGTGTGCACAAGTGGCACCATTTTTTATGTGGGCTTTTTTTTCACGGCCGTTTTCAACCAGGTTCTAACCAGATATTGTAATTAATAAATATCTTCAGACTATTGTGATTGTCACTTTTTGAGAAAGTTGCCGACATTAAAAGTGTAAACCTTTTTTTTGGAGCCACTCTGTAGAAGGGTTGTACTGTTAAGTTTGTTATCATCTTCATTTTCGTCAACACTCACCAGTCCTCATCTGCATTTTAGCTGAATCCCATGTCTTTAACAGATTTTAAAAAATCGATAGAAACTTAATTTGTTGCATGCATAAGGGTAAGCTTCGCGGCGGGTGGTGAACCTCGCAACGGCATTTCAAAACACATGTTATGAATGACTTAAACTGGAAACGTTTGTGTTTGTATTTTTTTGTACATGCCTTATGTGCAAAAGGAAAGTCCCACAATGTCAACGTCAGTGCATCCTTGAAAAGTGGTCAAACGTATGCAAAGGAGTATACAAAACAGACGTAAGAACTGTGCGCGTCATTCTGTGAATGGAAGAAGTGTCATGGGGGCCGGTGTGTGAAAGGAGTTATGGTCCGGCAGGAACCACACAGTCCGGGCTCCATAGGGACGACAACGAATTAATAAACGCGTGAAACTAAGGTTACGTGAAGAGTCAATGAATCATTGTTCTATTGTTAACTCATTGATCTCGGACTGTGAGCCCGGAGACCATATCTCCTGCCACCCCGTGTCATCTGTTAGATCCATAGAGGATGTTGGACACCACACTGTTACAGATGGGTTCTAAGATGAAACCGGACATACAGAAGTCAGATGAGAGATGAAATTACTAAATTTCTTGAACAAACACACAATTGTTAGGACTGACGTCGTAAATGGCGAAGACTCTAACCCAGTGGTTTTTTAGCATGAGATTTATGATGATAAGCTATGATATGCCCTTTTGTGCACAGTTGAATAATGCATTTAATGTTACATGTCACTGGACTCTGGGCCTTTAGCATACTTCTAGTAGATGATGATATGCAAGCTCATACTGGGCCCCTAAAATATACTCATATAAACTATTAAAGCCCATGATATACTGCCAATCGCAGAGATATCATGGGCATTGCAGATTCCTAATGAAGAAGAGTCCCATGCCGGCCACAGTGTCTATTGTGTAATCCATTGTGAGCTGCAGCATCACGGTTTCAACACTCTACCCATTACCCAATAGTTCTTCTACGTGTCAAGGGTGTATTAAAAAATACAGGTATATTAACGTGCAAGTAGGCCACTCGTCACGGGGATCTCAGTTCTGATTACCATCTCTCTCTCCTCTTCGCTTCAAAGTATAACACAATTTTAATGGAAAAAAAGGATTGATCTATCTCGTGGACAGGGTACTGAGACATTAGCCGTGACACCCAGGCACACACTGATTCATGTTGACATCAGTTAAAATTTGTATTAAACTCCAAACAAAAAGGAACACCGGTCTGAACACAATGAGATTCTAGATGGGTTAGTTTTCAGTGGGGCTTAATATGTCACAACTATATTTTGGACGGGTGTATGTTGCTTATTTGACCTAGATACATGTACTGGAAGTCAAAATAAGAATAGAAATATTGATATAACGGGATATGTTCATGGAGAGGTTTTGTCTTCTCTTATCCATGGGCTTGTGGTACACGTTTCAATTCAACCTATAGTACAACAAAGGCTCGTAACCAAATGCTAAAATGTGTGACGCACCCATTCACATAAAGATGTTAAAAAAGTAATGCTCGATACATCCAAATATGTATTGTTTTCAAGAACTAAATCCACATTTTCGGAAAAACTGACATATTATGGAAAAGATACGCCTTTTACAAAAAGACGTATCCCTACGTATCAGGAGCAATTAGCGATATTCGAAACCTTACAATGGAAGCCAATTGCGGTTATCGCCTATTGTTTGAATACATTCTAAACAACTAGTTTCCAAAATACGAAATCAAATACAATCATAACAACGATCTTTTTACAAGTTATTTTCTTGCATTTAAAAATATTTCAATGTCTTATCAATTAGATCTCATTTTCTCTAATATTGGCGGCACGTTAATCTCATCGTTGATACAATACGTGTACGGTATGTCTTTTAAGGTTTCTAACATTTTAATATGCCATATTTTAATACATGCCCAACAACCAAAATATAGTGAAGTTCAAACTCCATAAATAGAACACATTGCACTTTTGACATATGCACAAACTCAGGGATGGGATGGGGTGGATAAAGGAAAAAGAGAATCAAGAAGAACAGTACTATACACCCTTCCACCTTCCTATTTATCTCTCCTTACGCCTTTCCCGCATCAGAACAGACAATACAGATTTTCTAGAGCTTCGATGACGAAAATGTTAAACGCACGCTTGCAACTGCTTGCAAACCGCGCGTGATACATAAAGTCGATACCACACCATTTTAGTATGAAGGTAATACCGCATAATGGCAACACGCTCCACGTATCAAATCATGGCGAGTTTATGCGCTGTATTATCGAGTTTTACACACCTATGTATATCGAGTTTACCCCGCTATCGAGTTTACAGCGCTGCTATCCAGTTGGAACTCTATGATCCGAGT
Source organism: Ophioderma brevispina (assembly GCA_023653785.1). Taxonomy (NCBI): domain Eukaryota; kingdom Metazoa; phylum Echinodermata; class Ophiuroidea; order Amphilepidida; family Ophiodermatidae; genus Ophioderma; species Ophioderma brevispina. Next base: position 164,867 of record JAMKCH010004512.1, read on the forward strand.
TCGAATCATGTCCAGAATATAAATCATGTCCCAGAATAAATCACCCCCCCCCCCCCCCCCCCCCCCCCCCCCCCACCCCCCCCCCCCCCCCCCCCCCCTCCCCCCCCCCCCCCCCCCCCCCCCCCCCCCCCCCCCCCCCCCCCCCCCCCCCCCCCCCCCCCCCCCCCCCCCCCTCCCCCCCCCTTGCGAGTTTAAAAAAAACGGACATGTTTTTTTCAACAGTGTGCAAACTGAGACATGACTTTTTTTCTCAACGTGAGCAAACTCGACGTGATGTTTTTTCTCAACATGAGCAACTCGACATGATTTTTTTTCTCAACATGAGCCAAACGCGACATGATTTTTTTTTACACATACACCCAAAAAAAATCATGTAGAGTTTCCTCCTGTGTGAGAAAAAATCATGTCGGGATTTTGAAACTGGATAGATTTATGTCAACTCCACCTATAGAGAGCACAACTGATGTATAGAGGGCAAACGGGACATATAGCGCTGTAAACTCGACATATAAACGCTGTGACCATAATGGCGAGGAAAAAATAGATACACAGCGCGTGAGTGAAACTCGACATGCGCGGGAAAAACCTCGCCATTGATTTGATACGTGGAGCGTAAAACTGGAAATGATTGATGTCAAACTCACCATATAGAGAGCACACCTCGATGTATAGATGGGCACAAAACTGGGACAGGGGAAGCGCTGCTAAACTCGGCCATATAAAGCTTGCACACTCGACATATGGGGGGGAAAACTCGATACACAGCGCGTTGAAATCGACATGCGCGGGAAAACGCGCCATGATTTTTGATTACGTGGAGCGTGCCATTGATAATGTATATAAACTAAGTCGTGAGCATGTACTTTCTCAAGAACAGACACGACTAAGAAAAAAGGCCGACCAGTACGTTACCCAGATACGTACTTCAGTGGTTAACGTTTAGGCTATGTCTACTAAAAACGGATAGTCGTTTAAGATAACCCATGCATTGTTCCGATTGTTATGAGAGATATTAAAAGTTTACGATTTTCAATGATTTTCAGGAATTCCATTCAATGTTGATATTTGGTCATTTTGGAGACCAACGAACACTTTAGGTAGAAGGGGAGGGTTAGACCCCCCCCCCCCCAAAAAAAAAATTAATATTTTTTCAAAATGTTTTTTTTTATTTTACATTATTCAACAGAAGCAGATTTTTTCTCTTTAAAATACTTTTTATCCATTCAAACCGCCGGACCATTCGCGTCCGATAGTTTATCGTCAATTCGAGTGCACGATGATTTAAGTGTTGCTCAAAACAATAGAAAACAAAGGAATGTAGGCGTCGCAAATTTCTTTGTTCTATTGTTTTTCTCCAGCCTATTTTTAACATTGTTTACTTTTTTTCAACATTCGTAACTTCAAATGGAATATAGTTTTAAGTCTGCAAGTAGTATAACCATTTTCTAAAATTCATGTGTCTTAAAATCTGCTTTCAAATATGCCTTTTTTAAACCTAAAATAAATTTGCCTTCATATGCACAAATTAAGTGTTTCTAGATTAAAAAGCGTTTTTCTTGTATTACATTTTTTCATGAGTTGCGATCTTAAAAAAATGTGAGGTTTAAAACTACAATCCCCCCTATAGAGCTGGAAACTTGCACAAATGATCATTACACCAAGAGCTGACTGTGGTTTGGTCTATACTATCAAACATTAGAGTTTGAAATTTTTTAGGTTGGTCAGATTGTTCCAAAAGTCATGTGCGCAAATCATATTTTGGCATAAACCTACCCCCTCTGTATGAGGGATGTTCTTCAAAGTTAGGACCAATGCATATATCTTTTCAAAAGCGTCAATTGACACCTCAATCAAACTTTCTGTGACATTTATATGCCGAGCTACATTTTTTTGTCAAAACCTGTGTGTAATTGCGCAAGTTAAATATGCAAATTAGCTAATTAATATGCAAGAAATTAGGAATTGCAGGTTTTTTTAGTACTTTGTGATATACTTATTATTTACCCCAAAGACTTAAGATTTCGATCATGGTTCTAAGAAATTGCTCAATACCCGCTCACTCTTTCTACCTTAACGAAGAAAAGGAATGGCCAAATATAGCTTTTGCTGATCTCCAATTATATTTCCTTCTGGTTTTATTCTTGATACTCCATTATACATGGTGATCATGTCACTGATGTTCCCACAACTGGTTCGTGAATATCTTGGACAGTAGATCGTGTGTCTTACCTCCTTCTGTTTTCTTGTCATCAAACCTGGACACATTCTCTCAGCTTGAGAAGAGAAGAAAGAGGTAGTAGGTATATTTCGCGTTCAATCGAATGCGGAATTGGAAATTTTTCTCGAAATATCTACTCATTTTTATGCAACGTCACTACATTGAGTGAAGTTGAAGTGAAGGGCGTCCAAAATAATTGCGGTCAAGAGGAATTTAAGGAATTATGACTTAGTCTTTATATCCAAATGGACTTCAAGAAGGATCATCAATAATGATGAAACCTATGCTGGCCAAAATTAGGACCCTTTGTAATAGGTATAATCTAAGAATATTATTAAGAGAGAGATACATTCGCTCAAGTAGGATCACAGCTCAGGGTCTGGGTGTGTTTTAACATATTCTTTAGTCCATGAACAATAACCTGACCTTCATATACAGAATACCACATATACATGTACAGGGCTTGTTTCACTTAACACTAGGCCAATGACCAAGGATTTAGTTCAAGTTATTAGTAATCAATCAGTAGTGTTAATGATGAGAATTAGTAGTAACATCTGAATTAACAAGTGCGGAGAGTCTTAGTGTACCCCCTCGCCGGTACATATATCATTATGATGTGTATGTATTCATAAGGCACATAGAATGACTCATATTCCAATTTTTACCAGGCCAGCCTGGGAACGCCACTTTTGCAAACACATCTTTATGGGGCGGTTGATTCGATAGCCATGCCAGTTGTCTTCTATAGTGTAGATTTTGTTACTTTACTTATTTGTTAGAGTTCGACCACACAGATTGCCAGGACTTTGTAGGGGTGATAGAAACGGGATGTAGAAGGAGATTTGAATTAATATGCAATAGATCGGAAATCTGAGAATGTTTTAAAATGTCTGAATTCTTAAAGTTATTGCGAGAGATCCTTAGCAGAGGAAAAGTGTTTTGAGGAAGGAATAAAATCTGCTAAGTTGTTGAAAAGCTCGAGTGTTACCTATTGGGAGATGTTTAAACCAGTTCAAGTGGCCTATATGTCCTGTTCTCGGCTTCCTTACTTGGTGTGAAGGGGTGTAATTTTTAATTAGTGAAATGGCTGGAGGACACTCTAGGCATACTTTTAGCGTTTTGACTTCTTCTTACTGTTTTGCTAAATATATATATATAACTATAAACCTGTATTATAAATATAAGGGAATATAGGGATATTGTAATGGAGAATACGTATGATGTATTTTGAAGAAGAAATTTTTGCTTTGGGTGTCGCCTTTGCGACTCCCGAAAAGTCTAATGGAAAATCGCACATCTACGTCATAGCTCGTTTGCGAGCTGTCCACGTTGGAAGAATCGATTACTCTCCCATTAATGAAATATGGTCAAATGGCTCCAATAACGCTGTTATAGTTTAAGCTTGTAACTTCATTATATGTACATGATGCAGTCTTAAAATACCACATCTACTGCGTTATGGGATATAGTGAAATCGATCGCATATCTAATCTCCAAGATAAGCACCTATTAATGTAATTTGTGGCACGTGTGAAAGAATCGACGTAAAGTCGAGTCACTAATACCCCTTAATACATTGTGTCAAGTTATGCCAAAATAGCATTGGTAACAGTGGGGGACATAACGATCTGTACACGCAATCTGATACCTTATCTACCGTGTTGTGGGATTATGGTGAAGTGCTGACAGAAGTGTATTATTAAATCCTTTTCATCTCCAATTGATGGGCACTTTTAAAGGTGGCCTTCGTGATCCAGAGGCTGTCCCCCCGACTTATCCTAAAAACTATGTTGGGATTTTTTATCATCTGAACCGTTAGCCCTTAGTAATCCACGTCGTGCCAATCTCTACGTGCAAATTCGGTGCGCATTTTGTAAGAAAATTCGCAATTTTGTATTTTCTGTCCGCTAAACGGAGAATTACAACACAGTAGCCTATGCGGACCGTGGGAACAAGCAATTGCTCATAACACAAAAGAACCGCAAGATCCGGATCAGCTCAAGTTTGGGAATAAGCTTTCTAAAGGATATCTAGTTGATCAATGGAATAAAACAGATGGTTGCTGAAATCACGAAATGCACCTTTAAGGGAGACACTGGCCATTTGAAAAATAGTGCGCCCTCAAGATTTTTCAAAATCGAATTTTTGCCAGTGGTTGTAAGGCTTTTATATTACAAAAGCCCTCACCCGAAATGATTAAGACCAAATCAGCTTCCTTATGTGTAAACAGAACGATTTTATATTTATTTAAGTCGCCGGCGACGTTAAAAGTCAGCAGACGACGGGAACATGGCGTTAAACACAAGAACCACGCCGCCGGTCATGCATGTGTCCAACGCTATGCCACACTGTTTGATAGGTCTATAACCTTTGTGGTTTTTAATATCAGTGAGTACGAGTCAAAATATATTCATGTAATATTAGTTCAAGTAAACTTATGGATGAACCTGGAACAAAAGTTGCAACAGAAGGTTTTTGGTTTTTCTTGTTTGTATGTCCCTACTGAACATCATATCCAAAATCGGCCAAAAGCGGACACGGGACGTGCGGCTAAATTAGCATAAATCCAAAATGCGCCAAAAGACATCTTTCAACCCTGTATCTTTTAAACGGTTGGTTTTAGAACCCATAAATATATTATTAATGATAGAAAATATGATACCAAAGAATCGGAGCAGCTGGTTAAAAAAAACATTATGATCGTAACTGTGACGTCATCATGCCAAATTTAACAGTCAAATTACGTTCATAAGGGTGACAAAAGAAGCATGAGCGTAAAACAGATTTTGGGTCGCCTGAATAATATAGAATGACGTAAACGTGCTATAAAAAAAACAACAGGAGCCAACAACAATAACAAAAATGGTAATGAAACGATAACAATAAGTATATGTTATATTGCACTAAAATACCCTAAATACATGTCAAGTGCAGCCTGCCCATTATCATTGCTGCCATAAGGAAATGTCATTCTATCGCATCGCTTAGGGTATCAGCCAAAAATTGTGACACCTGCTAAACAAGCCTGTTTGTATCGAATATGTCGACAAAAAAACGGAAAACAACAAAAAAAAAATTACCAGAAACATTTATATGAGATTTGTAATCTGGTATTTCGCTCCTCTCAGCATGCAGCGTAAGTTTTATATGGCCATGTGTCTTGAATTGGGCCTGCTCTAGGGTGGGGGACGTCTGTTTATATTCCAAGTTAAAGCACTTTCATTTTAAAGGTTATTTGAGCTTTAAGTTGATCACCAAATTTACTTCTGGATTAGACTTTAATAGTTAAAATTAAGACTATTGGAGTAAAACGAATGGGGAGGTGGGAGCAATTGGGACACGGCGATTGGGACACAGTACCATGTGAAGTATATGGGAGAATAGGAAGCATTCAGCTGTATTTTTTTCTTTTTATCTTAACAACCATTTATCTTTGAAGTATTTATATGATGAAAGTTGACTAGAGATTTCGAAATATTATTTTTTGTGTAATAATGAAAAATAGTCAATTAGAAATAAAGATTGGAACCTAAATACAAATTCCGAAATTTGAGATGTATCGGATTTTTTCGTTTTGATGCAGTAAAACATTTATGTGTAGTATACGTCCCATAGGATACTGTGTGTATAACAAAAATTTTCCCAGACCGGAAATTTATAACAAAGGTGATTTTCTATATGAAGGAATTAGGAAGTTCATTTAAGCTTAGCAATTTTACACCGTGATTAGTTCTGGACAAGCATTATTGTAATGCAAAAAAACACGCTTTTTTGGAAATTGGAAATTGAGGGCCGCCCTCCTCAGGAAATATCTGAGTCGGCTCTTTAAACCTAATTAACTGCCTTTTAATTTTAGACCATAAATATTGTTGTGGGCTCCTAAAGAAAAATGTAATTAAAATAATTGATTAATGAACAAGTTGGGATTGAGTATACAATGGAACACAATAATAACATGGTGTTATTCTCTGTAATCCAAATGACTTGTTGATGATTTAAAATGTGACCTGCCAAATTTTTGGACAAGGGGCATCGACCCTGTAAATCATACTTGTCATACAGTTAAAACAATTTCCAAGGGTTATAACCCTATAATGTTTACATGTTATGAATGGTTATTGGATTTACTTTGCTAAAATACTTGATTGTGCTTCAGCAGAAGTACTTGCAAGAAGGTGTACGAAGTCTGAAGACTGTGAATAATGCAATTTTGTGATGCCATTTCGGTCCAGTTGCTCCCAAAAAAGCATAAGATTATACCACTTTGGGTCTAAGGTTTTCACGGTATTTTTATCAATAAATGCTTAAGACCTAGCCCTACTGCAATTTGATAACATATTCGGAAAGATTGGACCACTTCCTTTCAGAAAATGTTTACGTTTCTTGTAGATGTGTAAGTTTGGAAGTTATTAAAGCTTAAAGGCTTGACTCAGAGATTTCGAAATTATAACATTTGTGCATAGAAATTAAAAATAGACAACATATGAAATAAAGGATAGCAACTTAAACTGCTTAATTCCAAAGTAAAGATGAATGGGGATTGTGTCGTTTTATGACAGTAAACATTATGCAATTTTTTGTATTAACAGGTGTCATAGGGAATTAACGTGTGTACCAAAATTTCCGGATCCGGAATTTTTTATAACAAGGTTTGATTTTCCAGGGCGGAGTCAGGATTTGAAAAAGCAGTGACAAAAAATTACCGGGGGCTGAAATGAAAGTGCTTAAACTTGCCCAAAATTGGCTGATTTTGCAAGATTTGCAGAGATATTTACCGGGAGCGCGCGCCCCCTCCGCCCCTCCGCGACGTCCCGGGGGCGCCCTGTTTTCTATATGAAAAACTTCGATTTGAGCTTCTTAGTTATTTCACAACATAGTGATTATTATATGGACAAGAGCATTAATAATGCTTGTCCATCTTAAAAATTATGTAGATGCCCAAAAAACATGATTGTTTGAAAATTTGAGGTGCGCCCCTCATCGGGAAATCTCTGAGTCGGCCTTTAAGCTTTAAAATTGATGCGTGCTGGTACTTGAAATTTGCAGACGAAACGCACTGAACAAGCCCACTCAACACGCATGGCCAATTGATGTTTTAATCTCAATGGTCTGTAGCCTAGCCTAGCGTACATTGTAATTTCGTTGCAAAGTCTTAGAATCTCCATAACGTTTTCATAATTATTTTATAACAACGGTCATTAAAATGTTGAAAAAAGGTGACCGCTACATTACAGAGCCGAAACAGGTGATGAATTCACCATAGGCCTAAGCTAAACGTTGCCAGCCACTGTTGTCGACAGTGTTCGCTTTCGGTCCGTTCGCTTTGTTTGAGTTGTCGACATGAAATGCTTGCCGATACCATCCCTACTTAGACTGTAATATTTTCAAGAACAGCTCGCCAAATAGCACGTGGTGACACGCAATTGGGGATTCCTGCTGTGTTCCATACAACAAGTTCATTTCACTGAATGTTTCCTTTAGGGTTTCTCATGTGCTTTATGATTTTTTGTATCTTTTCAGTCAATCATTCCAATAAATAGTCATTTGGAGGTTATCCGATCTGATAAAGTAGATCCACCTTTAGTACATCCGTTCACAGTAGATCTTCCCATGATATATCTGGCCACAGTTAAGTAGATCCACTGCAGTAGATCCGCCCGCAGTAGATCCGCCCCAGTAGATCCGCCCTACACAGTAGATTACCCCCTACAGTAGATCCGCCCACAGTTAGCCCCACTTACAGTAGACTCCACCCAGGTAGATCTACCCCTAGTAATTCCACAATACAGTAGATCCACGTGCGTTATTGGTCACTGGAATGTGTAAAAACTGGAATAAGGGCTGATTAAAAACTACTTAAAAAACTCCCGAGGACGTAATAATCATTAAAATACATAAGAATTAGTCATATTTGGTGGTACGTCATAGACACGTTCATACATAGTGACGTTTTTTTAACAAGACTTATTTGATTCTTTGGTGTCTATTTGTATCTACTAATAACAGATTTGTGGGGTCTAAAACCAACCATTTAGGAGATGCAGGGCCAAGTTGCCTTGGCGGCTATTTGGATTTGCTAATTAGCACTCTCACAGTGTCCGATTTTGGCCGAATTTTGTATATAATGTTCAGAGGGGGATGTAACATATTTATACCAAAAACACCTTCTGTTGCAATTTGTTCCAGGTTCATATATAATGTGGCTTAGATTTTTTGTTTTTTTTTTTTTTTACCTAGTCTTGGGGGTTTCGCGGACTTTGGGTTGTAGGTTGTCTGCTTTGGTGTGTGTAAATGAATGTGAGATTTAAATACTTAGTGTGTATATTTGGGTTTATTGTAATTAGTCATTCTTGGTTTAATAAAAGTATTTTAATAGTTTAAAAAGAAATGTATGTATTCTTAATGTATTATTTAAAGCATCTTTACTTGCTAATATTGTAACGATTAATTTTAACTGTTACTGCATATTTACATCATTATTATCATATGTTTTTGCTGTTTTCTATGATGAACAAATAACGAGATTGATGATTGATAATTCATTTCATGTACAACGAATGGGGAAATACATCGTCGAAAAGGGCACCACAAAATTCTACTAAAAAAGTATCCAGCACCCAATTTATTGCTATATATAAATTAATGGCTATTCTTAAAGGCACTATCAGTGATTGCTAAATCCAGAAATATCGAAAAAAAAAAATATCAACAATCTGATGTTCATGTCTGTGACAAGTTCGGGTGTCCTACACTTAACCCTCCAAGTGATAAGACCGAAATCAGCGTACGCGTGAAAAGGCCAAAATTGATATTTTAGTCATAACTGTCCGTCCACGGCAAATGGTCACTTACTACACACGTACATGAATGGAGATTCGCTGATATATTGAACCCTGCCTGTTTCGTCATTTTGTCAATTCTTCAATTGGAAAAGTAATTTATGAGAATTGTACATACTCAATCTTTCACTTTTAAGTATTCCTGCGATTCAAATATTTTGCCTCTTTCGGGGTGGATCAATGATTAGTGCCTTTAACTCATAAAAGTACTTGTTTAAACTGTATAGTGCAACATTGTGGAGAAAGCGGCAAAAACGGATACTTTTCAGTCCAAATTGGCACTTCCATAATTTCTAAAACCGATCAATATTTTTATTTTTTTCTTTCAATAATAGTAATGTCTTTAGAGCAATATATATGCCTGTGAGATTTTGTCAGAATTATTTCCAATGGGAAACGCATTTTCTGGATGTAGGGCTCCAGGAGCCCCCCCCCCCCCCCCATCTTACTAAATGTGCTGTATGATAAACTTCCATTGAGTGGTTTTAAGAATGTAAACTATTGAAGTACAGTAAAAGAATTCGCTTTGTCGTCATTTATCATGTACTGTTGTAAATTTTACAGAGTATTTCGCAGCATTCATTCCTACCAACTAAATAGGCCTACCGTAAAATTTACATTTAAAAGATGGTCTAAAATTAAGGGCAGGTTTGCTAGGTTGGTGTGAGTGATCCGTGCTTTTTGTATACCTACATATTACCAAGCTCTTTAATAACCCACCGAATACACACATTTCCAAGGGGTGTAATTATTAAAATAACTTTAGAGTTACTGTAATAATTACCTATTTTGTTGGCAGAATGCCCGTATAAGTATTGTAAAATTTACATTATCTTTAATAGTATACTGTGTCCCGAGCCCCGGTTGAAGTTACAATTAAGTCCATAAGGTCTACTTTGGTAAACTTTTGCTCAAAAGCTCAACTCTTACTTTAGCAAATTTCGGCTCCCAATCCGGCAAAATTTCATAAAATTTCAGTTCATAAGACCATCCTTTCGGACACAAATTAAGTTCCCAGGCACCCAAGTTCGGAAATCGGGCCGCCCACATCCCTACCTGATAAAAAAATTAGAGCCACTCCTACCGGCGCCGCAACGATCTGCTTTAACTGATCATTCACAAAAGCCCCCCCCACCTTCCATCGCCAAAGACGCCCAAATAAGGGGCGGTAGGAACCAAACCAAACCCAAACCCATCCGGAATGAGCGAAAGCGAGAAGAACCGCTCGACGAACGAAAGTCTAGTTAAAGTTTCTCTTGCAGTGCAGGTTCATACTACATCAGTCCTACAGATCATTTTGTGTAAATCAATCCTTAGAAAAAAAATGTTTCAATAAGATATGTCATTAACCTACCTATGATTAAACATTTCGAAAGAATGACAAAAACACACATGTCATTGAGCATGCCAGTGTTGGAATTACTTATGTAATCAATGTTGATTTCAATTCTAAGTAACCTTTGTGTATCCATCGACCTATGTTGGTCCCATGTTCACGTATCGGGTGGATATTTTAAATTTACTTGGCAATTTTGTTTTTTGTAAATCAATCCTTTAGAAAAACAAATGTTTCAATAAGTATGTTCCTAACCTACCTATGATTAAACCTTAGAAAGAATGACAAAAACACACCATGTCCATGAGCATGCCAGTGTGGAATTACTGTTTCAATCTAATTAACATGGGTTGGTCCATTCGTACCTATGTTGGTCCCATGTTCACGTAGAGGTTATAAGCTGTTATATTTTAAATTTACATTGGCAAAATGTTTTTCACCAGCTGTTTTACATTGCCACATGGACCAATAATGCCAAAGACGGGAGGAGCTTGCAGACAGAATTGATAGCTTTTACAATTTAAAGCCGACCTCAGAGATTCCTGAGGAGCGCCCCCTCAATTTCCAAAAACAATCGTGTTTTGTGTATGTACATAATGGTTGTCCATATACTAATCACTGTGTGAACTGAAATGCTAAGCTTAAATCGAATTCCTCATATAGAAAATCACAACTTTGTTATAAAATTCCGGATCCAGAATTTTTTGGTTATAAACAGTATCCTAGCGGACTGTAAACTACACATAAATGTATACTGCCATCGAAACGAAAAAATCCGATTTCTATCTCAAATTTCGGAATTGTGCCTTTTAGAGTACTATCTTTAGTTCTAGTTGACTATTACACCAAAAAAAAAATATTCGAAATCTCTGAGTCAGCACTTTAATATATCCACAATCTATGTTTACGGAGCTGAGATTAAGACCGTCATGCCTAGCCTATTTAGTTTTCCAGCATTGCACTTCATCAATTAAGTGGTGTTGTTGTAGACATCCGTATATGGAGATAGCAATAAGGAAAGGTTTCTAGTCAGGATTCAAGTTTGCATGTATTAATTTTTTCTAATTGCGACTCATCAGGAACAGTCAATTTAAACTAAAGATCAAGATAAAATCACATGGACAACCATATGCAGAGAATCTAAAAATTATACCCAAAAATTTTTGGCAAAGGTAATATTAATTTTTGCCATGCAAATACTGCCTAAAATATAATGGCCATTTACACACCATTTACTTACACTAAAACCCGACAGATAACAGGACGTATGCAATGCACTTCATGGAATCTGCTGGTGAACATGAATGGTAGTAAAAAAGGACAAAGTTTAATTAATTAACGTTTTAGATATGAATAAACCCAAATCTTGATCGATTACGTGTGACACAGAGATACAGATGCTTGCCCTGCTTGGCCGTCTTGTAGTTAGATATAAACGGTTAAACGAGATGAATAGTTTGGTGTCACGTGTCAGGTACATGTCACGTGTCAGGTATCATATATCAGTGTGACTCTTCGGGGCGACCGATATAATATAAATCGACTATGTTAAATCAAGGTTCTGTACATATGACCCATCTGCCCAAAGTGATATTATTTTTCAAAAGACACCGTATATTATGTCTAAACAGTACAAAAAATTTACCTTTTCCAGACTGATTCCAAAAAAACGACGTACGATGAACGATAATCGCGTTGTTTTTTCAAGGTAGGGATACGTACGTCATTTACTGAAGGGTCCCCCCGAAGCCAAAATAAAAACCAAATCCAAGCCGTTGACGTAATCAAATCTTTATTTTTTCCAAAATTGGCGCTGCTATTCCCATAATAAAATTCCTGTTTAAGATTCAACATCTGTATATTGTTCTTTCATATTAATTTCAATTGTCCCCGCCAATGAATGGAAAAAAGATGGGTCCATAAGTCTACAAACTGAAAACAAGTCAGCGGCTAAATACTTACCGTGACTGAATAGCAGCGGATCCCCGTGTAGTTGTAGCAGGCTTACAGCCACTGAACGCGGTGCGGCGGGTGGTTATGGGGACTGTACGACAAGACGCACTGACAAAAATTCATTTGCAATAAGAATGCGACGTATGTACAGTGTAGGGGTTTGAATCACTTACCAATACAAAAAGTAGTATCAAAAACGTGCAAATCCTATCTCGTCCGCCAACTTGGTTCCAGGACCACATCTTTTCGACTCGTCTCTTAGGGCAGATGGATCATTATTTTCTATTTCAATAGTTGACCTGATTGTTTTTGTTGGAAAGCCTACTCTCCCTCAACTCTAAAATATAAGCATAATAAATTACAATTTAGCGTTTACAGGAGGAATCGAAGCAGGACAGTTCGATTACAAGACGCAGCCCTATAGGACGAACGAACCACGCAATCTGAGCGGGCACAAAAGGTGTCGCCTAAATATATACATTAACGGAATAAAACGCAATCAGTGATGGAAGCGCCGCTATGACAGTCGAAAATATGTGATCTGGACACAAAGTTGCGGATGGAATAAATTCCTATGCACTTCAGAGAAAAATGATAGCCGCACTATGTGGCCCTAGGCAGGCGATCCCGAAGGCCGAGCCGAAGCCGAAGACTGAGGAGCGAGGCCGAAGTAGGCTCGGTCGCGTTCGCGACTCTGCTGATAGTGGAATATACAGTGACCGAGGCAGAAAAGTGCTGCTTAGCAAAAGGTTGCGTTTTCAGTAAAATTACATCCCAACCCCACTAATAGACCTTGCCAATAAGCAGCCATACTCTAGGTGAAAAGAAGAGAGCAACATTGCATGATTACAATACATCCACCTGCTATTGCATTCCAGAGATGCTCAAGTTGTACAAGCGATGTATTATACTCTTGGATTTCCACCGTTGTAGGGCAAGGAAAGTTATGATGTCAATCGCCAACATGTGACCGCGTATTTATTCTTTGCAATATATGCTGATTAGTCCATTTGTATAGAAATTGCTTTCACCTTTAACACAATTTTTTGTGGAAAACTTAAATGGGATTCAATTTGACAGTCTTTTGCCATGTTTAGGACATTTAGACATTTCCAACATATTGAAAAATAAGGCCTATTTGTTAAAACAAGTCGAGAATCAGGTCAACATTATTGGTCGTTGGCTAAAAATGTAGTCATGATTTGCGTCATTAAATATTTGCCCTGCAGAGATAAGATCTTGCTCTGTTTACCCAAAACTGTTTTAATGGATATGGGATGTATAATATAATTTCTTTCATAGCCGGATTATTTCAAACAATGCGTTTAAAATGCCCTTAGAATAACTGTGCTCAAAACCAACCCTGACCAATAACTAGAACACCAATAAGGCCATATATCCCATTTTGTTGTATTGACAGGGTGCCGAGACAATAGCCGCCGTGAAATAGACGTTATTGATTCATGTTGAATGTGCGTGAAATGTATGTTAAACATATGCATCTATAGCAATGACACACACTAAACATCACACTTATTTCCCACGTGCCTTTTTGATTTCTACTTATTTAGCTGTAAATTGATAGTTAGATCTGTTTTATTTTCGCTAGTTTGCCAACATGTGAATTTAATAACCATGACAATAATAAGCCGAATGCTTTTTCAAATTATTTGGTATTCTTTCAGAAGCTACAGAGTGGTCAAAAAAAGTTAAAACTGAAAATTTTCCAAAAGTGGGTAGTAGACAATATCAAAATAATTTGAAAGTATTTATTAACTACAATATCTTGGTAGAACCTGTGAAAAGCGGCGTTGAAACAGCGTGCTGAAATGTCAAATGGCCGCCCTTCAGAGAAAAAAGGTAAAAAACCACCCTTTTCCACACAGCTTTAAGTCTATGGGCATTCTGTTTGCGGTCGCATTATATCCAAGTTAATACACCCATGGAACAACGCACCCCGTCATGGGACCTTGGTATTAATAATAACCACCAGGGGTAAGAATTAAGGATCTCAAAATCATTTTAAGTTTCTGCTGATGAATTTAAAATAAAAACAGGGGCCCTGCAATATGTCTTCTTGAGGATCTTTTTCAAACCATGCAAACATTTTTGAAAAGTACAACGCAGAGTCGTGATCAGTCTGAAAGAAAAAACAAGCATAGTATCTTTCAATTTTAAAAATTGGAAATTCAACATAATTATTATGTAGAAGGACATTTCAAGTTTTCAGTTTCACAGTTGAGATATCCTCTCATTCATTTTTCAAAACGGCAAACACTTCACACAAACTCGAAGGATGGTCCTAGTGGTTACCGTGGTAAGCCGTCTAGTCTACGCATCGGTATTGATGACAGGGTGAGTCAAAAAAGATTTACATCAATTTCAGAAAATATTAAAAATAGCTAACAAGTTTGAAATGCTTATTATACATGAAAACAGTAGCTCATTATATCCACTTTCATTGGTAAAAAAAAAAGCTAAAGTTTAACCTTTCGATAATTTGCAGAATGGTAAATTAAACGGAAAGCCGGCCACAAAAACCATATTGGACCACGGTTGTACAATTCTTCACGTCCATGGCAGCAAAGGCTATGAGGGTTTATTGTTATGTAAATGATTAATACTTTTGTATTTTGTTGTCGGAGTAACATTACCTAAGCCTTAAAACTGTTGTTGATATATTTCTTAACAATAGTCAATGATAGTAGCGTAACAGGGGCAGGGGAAGGGGGTCGCATTGTCCCCCTCCCGGATTCAATGGGCATCTGACCAGGAAATTTGCTTCAGCTGCGGTAACAGCAGGAAGTGGGAAAAAGGGACCAAGCGGAAGGGAGTAGAGATAGAGAAAAGAGAAGGATAGGGAGAGGAATGATGAGATACAAAGGGAAGGCAGATGGGCGTTGAATGTGTGTAATGATAATGTTCAAATTATCGATCCCAAAAGTAGCCCCCCCATCGGATTATGAAGGCGTCTCGGTGGAAAATGTGGGTCAAACGGTTGTATTGCCTGAGTGTTACATATTTGATTCAGTTTTCCGCAAAAAAAGAATATGTGAAACAATTTCGAAATTTTTTGAAGTAATGCTTCAAAAAATGTGGATGTAAATCCCCCCATAATGTGGTTTTGAGTTTAAGGAATATAATGGAATGAAATTGTTTGACCTTTTTCTTGATGAAGGTTTATACTGGTTTATTCAAATTATCAAAGAAGGAAAGCAAAGGAATGTCTGATGTACTTGTGTAGACTCATACCATAAGTCTCTTTGGCCCACATTCCACAGCAGTGATTCCGGGACAGAGTGAAAAAAAATGGGTACCTTACCTTTAAGTTAGGCAATTTGAATTCAAAGTTCAAAATATCAGAAATTTCTTTAGTAGTGACATATATAGTTTTTATATGTGGTAGCCGGTATCTTTGGTAGATTTTTCAATGATGTAGAAAAATTCAAACAAAGTCGAGTGTGTGTAAACTCTTTTTGACTCACCCTGTTACTATTACACTATCATGATTACCCCCATAGCGTACGTGTGTGCAACAGTGGCCACCATTTTGTTTATTGGGCTTTTTTTTCAAGCCGTTCCGTTTTTTCACCAGGTGTATAACAAGGATATTGTAATTTTAATAAAATTTTTTTTAATTTGCCATTTTAAGTTTCCCACTTTTGAGAAATTTGCCGACATAAAAAGTGTAAACCTTTTTTTGGAACAACTCTGTAGAAGTGTACTTGTTTAATTTGTTATATCTTCATTTCGTAAACACTCACCAGTTCCTATTGCATTTAGCTGATCCATGTCTGAACAGATTTATAAAAATCGATAGGATTATGAAAACGTAATTTGTTGCATGCCATTAAGGTGTAAGCTTACACGCGGATGGTGACCCTCGCAAACTGCATAAAAACACATGGTTATGAATGACTTAAACTGAACCGTTTTGTTGTATTTTGTACTTGCCATATTGTCGCAAAAGGAAAGTCCAAAGTCAAACGTCAGTTGAATACTTGAAAGTGGCTCACACAGTATGCAAAGGAGTAACAAAAACAAGACGTAAAAATGTGGGCATTCATTTCGTGAAATGGAAGAAGTGTTCATGGGCCGGGGTGAAAGGGAGATATGGTCCGGCAGGAACCACATGTTCCGGGCTCCATAGACGCACGGCATAAAGCGTGAAAAACTAATGTTACCGGTGAAGAGTCAACTGAATCGATTGTTCTATTGTTCACCATTGATCACGGACTGTTGAGCCCGGAGGACAATCTCCTGCCACACCGGTCATCTTGTTAGATCCATAGATGGAGTTGGACCACACTTGTTACAGAAGGGGTTCTAAGAATACGCGGACATCCAGAAAGTCAGATGGAAGATGAATGACTAAATTCTTTGAAAACACACACAATTGTTAGGACTGACGCCGTAAATGGGCGAGCCTTCACCCAGTGGTTTAGCATGACGAGATAATGAGATAAGATGATAAGCTATGATAATGACCTTTTTGTTCAGTTGATATAATTGCTTTATATGTACATGTCACCGGATCTGTCCTTTAGCATATTTAGTAGATGATGTATTGCAGCTCCATAACTGGGGCTACAAACCAATATACTCATATAAACTATTAAAGACCCATGGATATACTTCCAGTCCCAGATTACTCATGGGCATTGCAGAGTCCTATGAAGAAGAGTTCCACGGACACCTGTCTATTGTGTAATCCATTGTGAGCTGCACGCATTCCACTGGTTTTCAACACTCTACCCATTACCCAATAGTCTCTTGCTACAGTGTCACGGTTTGGTTATTACAAAGAACATGTATATTTACGGTGCAAGGCTAGGCACTCTTGTCAAGGGGATCTCCAGTTTATGTATCCATCTTCTCTCTCTCTTCGCTTCAAAGTATGAACAAAATAATGAAAGATGCATTATCTCGTGGGACCATGGGTAATGAGACATTAGCCGTGAAACCAGACACACTGATCATGTTGAATCAAGTAAATTTGTATTAACATCCAACAAACGGGAACACCGGCTGGAACACCCAATGATTGAGATTTAGATGGTCAGGTTTTCATTGGTTTGCTTATATGTCCAACTATATTTTGACGGGTATGTTGCCTTATTCGACCTAGATACAAGTACGGATGTAAAAGTAAGATATAGAAAATATTGATATACGGGATATTGTACCATGGCGAGGTTGGTCTTCTCTTTAGTCCCATGGCTTGTGGTACAGTTTCAATTTCATACCTATAGTGCAACAAAGGCTCGTACCAAAATGCTAAAGATGTACCGCTACATCCCCATAAAAGATTAAAAAAAAGTTTACATGTAGATACATCCAAACTATGTTATTGTTTTCAAGGAACAAATCCACATTTTCGGAAAACTGAAATATTGGAAAAGAATCCGCCTATACAAAAGACTGGTTAAATAACTACGTATAGGAGCAATAGCGATATCGACACCCTTACCAATGGCAGCCAATTGGGTATATCGCATATGTTTGAAATACATCTAACAAACTTAGTTTTCCCAAAATACGAAATCAAATACAATCATACAACAACGATTATTTACAAAGTATTTTGCATTAAAATATTTTCAATGTATTGATCACTTAGATCTCATTTCTTCTAATATGGCGGCACGGTAATCTCATCGTTTGTATAATACGGTGATGTATGTCTTTTAAGGTTTTCATAACATTTTAAAAATGCCATTATTTTAAAATACATGCCCAAAACACCAAATACTATGAAGTTCAAAAACTTCAATATAAATAGAATACACAATGCACTTTTGACCATATTGCACACAACGTCAGGATTTTCTGTGGCATAATTAAAAAATCTACAATCAAACAGAACAGAAATATCAATTATCAGAGCTTCGATTGACGAAAAACTGGTGTTAAACGAAAGCTTGCAACGGCTGCAAAACCCTGTGAGTTGCTGTGGAAAGATACTCTACATGATCAAGACTTAATTATTTAGGCGGAGCACCTCCTCCGCCCATCTAAAAGTAAGCATGATGATAGAGATATAATAAGGTCAGTATGAAGAATTCTCATGTGAGATATCAAGGGGGATTCCAACCATTGTGATTCATGTGAGATATGCATGTTATAGCAATGATATAGGGCCTATACTGCATATTGGCATAAGTTACTAATATAAATTTAATGGATAAGCCCTCTTTCTGGCTATTTTTTAGAAGTAGTGAATATAGAGTATTACTGATTTTGTTTTACTTTTTCAGAGATTCAGAGTCTCAAGCGAAACATTAGTTCATTTAAAAACTACGCTCTTTTCCTGTCAATCTTTAGTATATGGAAAGTATTAAATCAGGAAGCAGATATAGTTAAAATTCGCTAATACTATATGAGATGTCCAATGTGACGAGATAATCTTATAATATTAGAAATCCATCAAGATTACCCTAATAAGGTAAAGTAAGTCTGGCCTTAATTAAGTCTTAAACTTACGATGAATCAATGACAACCTCCCAGACAGCCCTAAGTGGTCCGAACAACTAAAATTGCCGAAGGGATGTTATGGGAACACCCCAAGAGAGCTACTTCAGTAGCGACCTAAAACCCTTTCAGGACCACCAAGGGACTCCACAATGATGCCATTAGGGATGAAGTTATCAGCTCGGTTGGTCTAAGTCTTTCTTCCTCCAGTCACTGCCAGGGAGGGGTTGTGGGGGCGTCATAGGGAACCAGCTACGATAACCATGTAGATATTACCAAAATGTTGGTAGAGAAGAGATGCATCATATATACGGCTTAAGGCCGAAGTAACTTGAGATCAGGGGGTTTGTTCTGACTTAGTAAATTCCAAGTTATTGACAGGTTATAACGTTCCCACCCTTAATTTGTTACCTTTTTGTTCAAAATGCTATACGTATTTGCTGATTGAGGAATCTTCCTTTCCCGAAAAAGAAATCAAACATGTTGATTTCATAAATGGATCCGGACTTTGAAACTTTCTGGTTTAATAGCCCCATGTACGGAGAACTTTCGGAATTTCTACAGGTCTTTATGGGAAACTCTACAAGCTCTATGGCCAGAAACCGACAATGCAGAGGCGATGTTGTGAAAAAAATGAGCGGTAACGCCAAAAGGAACACTAAAATACCGTCACAAGTGTGCCATAGGAGATACACATACACATAATAGCAGGCTTAGATGGGCATGTGCGTGACAGGTTTTGTTACTTGTCCTCTGAACGTAGAATTCTATTGTTCTTGGGTCGATCACACAAAAGAATTCCACAAGGACAAGTCACTCATGCATCGACAGCTACACCAGTAGGCAGATGATTTAGATGCCATGCATGTGCAAGGTGTGTGTTTGGTATTTGGAATGTGGAATTCGTTTGTTCATGGATCAATCAAACAAAAGATTTCCACATTGCCAAAAGTACACAATGGCAGTTTACAGGCTACATAGTAGGCAGATTTCGATGCCATGCAGTGCAAGGTTGTTTGCTTGTAGTTGGAATGTGGGAATTGCTTTTGTACATGGATCAATCCAAACAAAAGAATTCCACATTGCACAAGTACACATATGGCATCTACAACTAACGCAGTAGGCAGATTTAGATGCCATGCATGGGCATGGTGTGTTGCTTGATTTTGCAATGTGGAAATTCTTTTGTTCGGTGGAATAAATCCAAACAAAAGAATCCACATTTGCACTAGTACGCACAGGCATCTACAAACTAACACAGTTAGGCAGATTTAGATGCCATGCATCATGGGCATGGTGGTGCTGTATTTGCCAATGTGAATTATTTTGTTTCATGGATCAACAAACAAAAGAGTCCACATTCACAAGTACGAAAATGGCATTACACATAAATGCAGTAGCAGAGTGTAGATGACATTGCAGGGGCATGGTGTGTGCTTGTCTTTGCAATGTGGAATGCTTTGGTTCATGGATCAATCAAACAAAAGATTTCCACATTGCACCAAGTACGGACATGGCAGCTACAACAACACAGTAGGCAGATTTAGATGCCATGCATGGTCATGGTGTGTGCCGTGTATTTGCAATGTGAATTTTTGTTATGGAATCAATCAGAACAAAAAGGACTTCACATTGCACAAGTACGCACATGCGTCATACAGCTACAAACAGTACGGCCAGATTTAGATGTCATGCATGGGCATGGTGTGTGCTTGCATTTGCAATGTGGAATTATTTTGTCCATGCGACGATCAACAAAAGCATTCCACATACCAAGTACACACATGACATCTACAAGCTACACAGGAGGACACGATTTAGAATCCCTGTATGCGCCAGGTGTGTGCTTGTAATTTGGAATGGGACTTTATTTTGCCTAAATGGATCAATCAACAAAAGAATTCCACATTGCACAAGTACACACAGACATCTACAAAAGCTACAAGTAGGCGAGTTAGTCCATGTATGCGCCGTAGTGCTTGTATTTGGAATGTGGAATTGCTTTGTTATGGATCATCAAACAAAAGAATCCACGTTTTCAACGTACAGGTACAAGCATTGCGTATTGACTTTTAAAATGTTACATACATTTTGTTTATGTTCAGATATAACCCGGGAGCTGGCACATTTGTACACATCTCAAGGTACAAAAAGGTTGAGGTGATTAAATTGTTTATCCGACTGAGGACCTCTGAAAACATGATTCTTAAGTGCCGCAATTGGTGCTTAAGGAGAAGGGGGCCAAATCCAAAGTTGGTACAGGGGTCAAATTTTACATTGAGCCAATCATGTTGAAAAGTATTACCATATTATGTGTCAAACCCTTAAGGATTCAGAAAAGGATAGTTTGTAATATGTACAGCCTAAAGTTTCAGAGTAGAGGCTAAAAACAACAAAAACTCAATAATACGGTCAATTCAGTTGTACAGGGGTCAAATTTTAAAGTTGCTCCCGATTTGGATAAAAAACGGTGCAAATTATATGGTGGAGTTCCTAGGGTTAAATAAGGATAGTTTAAACTGTCTTAAAAGGCTGTAAGTTTCCGATTGTAGGGGGCACAGAAGAAAGTTCAAAGTCCATGCAGTCAAGGGGCTTGGACTTGTTACCCACCTACTTTCTTAAGCAAGGCATTGAGACACTCAAAACTATCCTTATTTTAAATCCTATTGAGCTCCACCAATGTAATTTGCACATTTGTTACTCCAAAATCAGAAGCAATTTAAATTTGACCCCTGTACAATGAAATTGACCCTTTTTATTGATTTTTGCTGTTTTTAGCCTCTAACTCTGAAACTTTAGGCGGTACATATTACAAACTTTATACCTTTTCGATGTCCTTATGGTTTGACAATAATATGGATTATTTCAAAATGATTGAATCAATTTAAAAAATAGACCCTGTACAATCTTTGTCCTTGGCCCTCTCTTAAGCACCACTTGCGGCACTTATAAGAATCGTGTTTCAGGGGTTCCTGGTCAGGAAGTGCCATATTTAATCACATCAAACTTTTGTAATTGAGAGTGTTACAAAGTTGCTAGCTCCAGGGCTAATATAAATCAACGTTTCTGCCATTGGTTAACACAAATGTAGAATAGGACCCACCAACCCTGTGAAACTTGGGAAGTTCTGGGGCCCTAAACATTGACTCTCTGGATTGATGTATGATATTAGTGATCAAACTAATGAAATGAAAACGTGCAAAACTAGACGTAAAACCGTTACCTAGGTATGAATGGTTAGCGGATGCCTCCGTAGTCCTCAAAGGCCTGGTTAATGATAAGCGAAATGGGCCATAGCGCGTTTTAGCTGTTGTTAGTAAGGTGGTTTGAGAGCCGTCCAAAGATAAGCTCGGACAAATAATGGTTTGGATAATTGAAATTTCACGCAAATGGCAAGCTTATAACAAAAAGTAGAAAACTGAAACATTCCCTACTGAGCCAGGAAGCAGCGGTGTCAGCATTTGGCGCCTAAACTTTATACCTCCATGACATGGACGCCTCTCGGTTCACAAAACTTATAACCGGAACCTGGAACCGGTCGTAAAGAAACTCGTGTCTCCCATGAGAGAGGTCCTAGCTACCATAGCAACATGTACGGAATAAACCAAAACTGTGAACTGTAGACGAGGCCAATGGGTACAGTGCTGAAACATAATGTGATACAGCACGCAATGGAGAACACCATAAGACAGATGGTGGTGGACACTCAGTCACACGGGAAACTGTAGTAGATGAACACCGGACTCATAATTGAGGTTATAACTTGTTTTGTTTAGAGCGCGTCTCGTCACCTCTTCAATATCCTCTGTGCTTCTCAGCGCATTTCACTTCCATTTGTAACAAAAAGATCCTTTATTTTAGGGAACGATTGCAAAATCCCAAAATAGTTTTGATTAGTTGTACTTGGAAATTAGAGTGCACGAGAATTTGGGGAATATATATAAGACCTCAAGGATTTGTTACTTTCGTACTTGGCTACAGAAAATGCCTTGAAAATGGAGGCTGAATTTAGTATTTGCTCCTATAGTAACGTAGAAATTTTCACCATTTTTTACAAAGAAATGATTCTCAGCTTAATTAATTTCACATAGGTTATTTTTCAATAGAGCTTACCTTAGAGAGCAACAAAATTAGATTTTTCACCATTTTTAGGGGACACCTGTTTTTGTGAAATCTCCCGTTGCACCTTTAAAATTCAAAGTTATTCTCTGAAACATGTTTCTCACCCAATAATCCTGTTGGTCACGTTAGACTTACTTGTGTCCAAGTTTCGTTCTAACGCACGTCCTCTGCTCTAATCCCTTAATGCGCCAATTTGTTTTCCCGCCCATTTTTTAATCAACGATTGACATGTTTGTGAATCGCTTATTTTTTCCTAGTTGTTTCACTTTTTATATGTGTTTCATACATGTAGGCACACAAAACAATTTAGCATCCGTCAACCCTCGTTTTAGATAATTAGTGGCCGCATAGAAAACCCCTCAGGCCTCAGCGCCAGGACGAGAATAAAATTGACTAATGATGAAACTACTTTGCATATAAGCATCCATGTAAGTTACAAATCAGATAATCCCTTAATTCTTGTAGTATCGCATTCGCATTTAAGGAAAAGAAAGGTTTACACTGTCAATTGCGTTTTGCAAATTTATTGGCTTCACCTCATCCTTTCCTTCTCAGGTGTGAAGATATCTTCGAGGAAAAGTGGTTTTCTGAGTGTGGTTGAAAAACGGTTTTGGCATTTTCGATACTCGATTCATGCTGATATGTGACCCCGTTACCATTCTTTGTGGAGAAATTGTATTTAGGGCAGGTGAGTGAGTTAAATGATCAGAGTGTCCTCCAAGATTAATCAAGTGTGGCACGTGCATTTGAATTCCTTAATTTTCCCTCGCCGACTTATAGGAATAGGTCCAAAAACTCCAGGGGGACGAACGTTAATCAACGCGAAGTGAGTATAGTGTTACAGTTATCAACAACAGTAAAATGGTAAGTGTACTACCCATTTAACAACGAGATCTACTAGGGGACTCTGACTTTCACCCTGAACTATAATAGGTTGTGCCTTCTCAAGTGCGTAATGATGATGTTGGTCTCCGATTTTCGTTTTTTAAATAAAAAAATGGTAGATGGTAGCATTTCTACTTTGCTCAGAAGTGGCTTTATGAGGTTGCGCTGCTCTAAGGAACCTGAGGAAACGGTTTGGCTTCCTACGTGTTACATGTTACAACAGTTAAAAATGTAAGTGCATCAATTTCTTAAAGGACGAGATTTAGACGCTGACCTTGCACCCTGATATATACAGACGGGGTTCCTTGGCCCAAGTGCATAATAAGGATTGTCGTGGGATTGGAATTTTTTTGCAACAAAAATACAAACTTTTCATAGCATTTCTATAGTACTTCGTCATTTTCTAATTAATTATTTCTACATTAAAAAACTTCCCTAATATAATAACCAATATTTGGAATCTCCAAGAAGGATGCAGATACATAATGCGGCCCTGGATAGGTAAAATTCCTTCCTTTAAGGACAGACTATCAAAACTTTGTGGTGATAATTAAACGGGCGCATTCCCTAATTGCTTTATAGAACTGCTACAGTACGCAACGTCCCCGACAGATGTACACTAAAAATAAAACTGCAGAGTTTAACTCTGAGCAGAGCATTCGACGATTTAGCGATTTTGGACGAGTACATTCTCTATTTGTTATGTGTTCAAAGTTTTCAAACTCCTGAACAGAGTTAATTGAAAAAAGGAAACATAGAATACAAAACAAAACGGGTGTAATTCTGTTGTAACAAGGTCTAACAAATTTTGGCAACCGTTTATGACGTTTATGAGGAGGAAAAACGAGGTTAACAAGACGGTCGGCGTAATCTTGCAGTTAGTAGTTGGCCTGCTTACATGCTCCAAACTAGACACTTACGGCAAATTAATACGAACGAAATTTAATAACCACTCTTCTCAAAAAAAATCAGGCTTGAGATACAAATTAAGTAAGGGCATTTGCGCATTATTCATTACGGAAGCGTACAGGGACGGGTGCTTGCCACCAGGAGGTCTGGAATATATAATGTAGGTTTAATTTGGCCAGACCTCCCCGCCAGAACAACCAAAGCATGAAGAGAATTCAACAGAATCATCTGCGGAAATATCAGAAATGTTCAGGGGCTCCAGGTGACATTATGCATTCTTCACATGCTTGGATGATAAAATAAAAGTCCATTTAATATAATTTTCCTTCCGTGAAAAGAATAAAACCTGAAAAAAATTATAAGGATATCTCATATTTCTATTTAGAGAAAAAAGGATAATGTAGTATGCATTATGGGCGCATAATGTGTCCGAGGGTCGGAAAAACTAAAAAATGGACGAGGGGCGAGGAAAGTAGACTTGACTTTAATGGACTAAAATTAGATGAAGCGTTTATTCTTACTATTAAATTGTGGTTTGCCAGAACGTAATCATTTAATGAATTGGAAAATATCTTTGGCATTCTAAGATAGGGTTTTTGGGGGGGGGGGGGGGGGGGGGTAGATATCAATAACCTAATCATGTAAATACAGAGCTTTGCCATCACGAAGCACTATCATGTTAAAAAACCCACTATCACTATTTGCTTATGAATATCCGAATTGCAGGTACTGTGTTTAACGTGAGTACTTCCAAGTAAAAATAACTAGGGCTTCCTATGAATGCTTATTTAGTTTGAGTTAAGTTCCTTAAGTTATGCTTGTTAACTTGTTGAAATTGTTGGTTTTAAAATTTTATTTTTAAGTAAAAGATGACGTGAAATAGAAGTTTATTGGCCTGACGCAATGTTTCAGTATTCGCAAAATGATCATCAAGATAATGTAATGAAGGTTTAAAAATGTCCCAATTAATTTATTTAAGTTCTTTACACGAGCATTAATGAATACTCATATGTACAAAAGTACACACACACAAACACACACACCACAAGTACACCACACACGTCATCACAAATGCCACCTAGCCATACAATGGGTTTTTGCAAATGTGCCATTTCAAAGACCACAGCGCAGCCGTTGTCTCATTAAAATAGCAATAGAGGAATTGCTACAAAATGTAAATTTAACAAAAAAAAAAGAGATGATAATTGGATCCACGTACAATAAACCTTAAGTTGCCGTTCATTTAAAAAGAAACAATAAAAAAAATTTTACTCAATTTTAAAACACGCAGTGGCGCCGACTCAATCCTGTTAACTTCCTCCAAATTTTGGACTTGTAGCACCATCTTTAATCTGTACAATCAAACCACCCTCGTTGGCGTCCTTTTTGTTAAACTAAATTCCTGAATACCAATGACTAATAGTTAGATGGCTGCCTTACTCTTGTTGTACATTATGCTTTGCAAAATTAACAATTAGTTAAGTAAAAGATCGTCGCCGCTATATCAGAAAACCATCGTGTTCAATCATTTTTAAATCTTAAAAGGTCAGCCTGAGGGAAATAAAAACGTGTACTACGAAGCGTAGAGGGACTCGATGTTACCAACAAATGAAAGTGTGAAGTATCTTGGATTATTTACATAGCAAAAGGGAAAACTGACACAGTAGCTCAAAGGGATACTGGATATAGTAGGCTCCCTGTTAATTATAAAGGGTGTTAAGAAACAGTTTTTAGGATTTGTGTCACCGACCAGGCTAATTCTCTGATTCTATTCAAAACATGGTTCAAACGTAGAAAGCGACGTCAAAGTTTGAGCGGTTTTTAGCGGATTATTATATTAGCGTGTCCTCACAAAACGTCCACCCTTAGGATGTCTGAAAAGTGGAACAACATTAGTTAATTTATTATATAATATTTCCTGCGAGATACGTCAGCGCACACAAGTTGAAAAAAAAAAAAAACAGGTAGCTCTTGGGCCAGCCCCGGCGCACCGGCGACCTCCGCACCCACCACTATAGCAAGGAAAACTCTACAAACTGAGCTATCAAGTCTTGGTTACAAGAAAGAGCGATAGATTCATCTATAGGTGTTAGGTCCGAAAAGGTGTCCCTTACCTCCCCCTTTTATTTTTTCCCCTTTAAATGCTAAGTAATTTCTATTGTAATGTCCACGTTGGTGTGCACCTTTTATATGATTTGATACAAAATGAGCTCTAGGCCAATGATGATTCGCGTTGGGTTTGTCGCTAGTTGGAGTTCGTACGGCACATTCATACTGTTGATTTTGTCCCGACGCACCAGCGACTGTAGAGGTACAAAGCATTTTTAGAAATTTCAATAAAGATATCAAATAACATTATTTCCCACATAAATGGAAATCATTCTCAATTGGCTCGAAAATTGTGTACATTTCTGAAATATTGAAATAACAATCTTGATTGCACCACCGAATTCAGTAAGCCCTGCGAAAATCCGGTTCTTCAGTTACGATGCAAAATTAGATTCCTATGTGCGGAGTTTTCCCCCGTCGGGTGGGCTTATTTTAGCTGTGCACCTGTGAATTCTATAGCGCTTATATTCATTTCACGTGATAAAAAAACGTCAATGACTTTGATTGTCACAATTCTTTGGTCTGTTGTGTATCTAATAGTTAAAACGAGTAATTATAAAAATAAAGGAGCTTTTAATCTCTAATTAAAAAAAAAAAAAAAAATTAAAGGTAATAGGCAATGTCAATACTTTAAAATAATGGGCTAGTTGAATTAATGAAGAAATATTTTCTATAGAAATTTCTCAACCTCCATGGGAGATACATTTAAAACAAAGCGACTTCAAATGAAAGGCATAGTTTTAACCCGCGTGAATTAAGTTAATTGATATAGATGTTATTAAGTTAATTTATTACGAACGGACCAAATACGGTTTACTGAGTTTTGAAATGTCACCTTAGTGTTAGATAAACCGCATTTGTTTGGACACCCGGCCTTGAGGCACGGACGTTACTACCAGGGAAATCCAACGGGAAACGACTATTCATTCAAACTTAATTGATCAATTTCCATGCCCGCCACAAATGTCGGAAGTAGTTAGGTCTGGGTTCCCGTATCTTGGTGAAGTCCATCAGGATAGAAGTTAAGAACCTATTTTAACAAAAATATCTGTTGGGTAGATCGCACAATAGCTTGCGAAACCATGAGAAAAGTCACAGACTCTTCCATCACATTAGATAAAAAAGAATGGCAATTTAAAACAGGGACATGCTATATACAGTTAAGAAGAGACATTGACATGTGTTAACTTCTTTCACCAATTAGGGCTCATTTTTTTAGACAGCTCAAGGTTGTGCATGCATGTATTGTAAACCCTTATGTGTCCATTAATTAAATCATACTTTCCTGTATCACCGGGCCACCAAGTTCATATCAGTAACAAATAGCTACAAATCCGATATGTCAACAATGTGGAAAACCACACATATTCCAAATCGTGAAAAAAGTCTTTTGAAGTAGTAGTTGAAATTCTCCTGAAAAACACAAAGAGAAAAGAGAGAAAGCTATTCCCGACTTGGCTGTAGTCCATGTAATCTATGGACGCAGATTTTAATATACGGTTCTAGCAGAGTACTTTCCTCTTTGTACAATTCAACGCTAGTGGGTTTTTTTTCCTATAGGTTCTGTTTGAAATTATTATAACATGGTATGCTACACGTGGAAATCACTTGTATATGATGTGATACATCTTGAATAATGACCGCTCAATAATTTCTCTGCTTACAAAAATGATTATCTGCACCAACTTGCTAACTATTAGCATGCTTAACACTTTGAAGGTGGTCAAGGTCTTTGAGCACGCCCGCTTGTGGCAACGGAGGTCCCTTTGGATAAAACCTTAAAAACCCCGCATTCCAATATTAGGCAAATTCCGTAAAATTCACACACGTCAAGACATACTTTACGACATTAACATTAGTGAAAGAAAATCGGGGGTTATTGGCTTGACCTTTTAAATTAGGGATGATGAAACATCCTGACCAACAAAAGGGGAATTGTCTTTAGCTTTCTTTTAGACAAAATAGCCCACCTCAAAGAAGCTGTTGGTGTGTAAAGGGGTGTGACCCGATTTTTATAAGTAAGAAATAAAGGGTAATTGCAGTATCATTTATGGCGAATCAGAATAAATGGTCCGATGGGGGGTCTGGGTCGACGAAAAAAACTAAATAATGGGCGAGGCGCAGCGAGCCGATTATTTTTAAAGTTTTTCCGGCAGATACATTATGAGGCCCATAGAATGATACTGAAGCCCTTTATTTCGATTTCGATTACCGGACAACAGCATGATTAATAAGAAAATCATTCGCGACCCATGTTGCAGAATAATGTTGCAGTTCAAACTGACCAATCAGAAAGCTTTGTAGGTTCAATAAGGGCCAGAGTCAGTAGAGGTATAGAATTATAGTTTTGATCTTTATTGAATGACCTTGTCCCCCAATTACCTGATTCAAAGGGTTTGTGCTGATATTAAATCTTGCTTTTGGTATGGGAGCTAAAAAAGTCATTTTGTAAAACACCCGTTACTGTGTTCAAGATAATATTGGACCAACATAGGGCACGTTTTCGCTCATAAAATCCCAAACCAAAAATGACACAGAACAAATCGGCCAATTCGGTAAAATCTGGGGTTCCTGGGGACAAGTTATTAGCAATTGGGTCATGGCCCTTTAAAGGTGCAACGAGAGATTTTGACATATGAAATGGTTGTTATGAATTGGTCGTCCAATGTAGTTGTTTTTGCGGGGCTAAGAATAGACGTGTGTTCTAGAGTCATGATTAGCGTTCTAGAACATTCTATATATGGAGAGATATATAGTGAAAAATTGTCACAATTTATAAATCAAGTCTATCATTCTGAATCACAGGCTTGATTGTTTCAGTAAAGTTTTGACATTGGTGTTTTGTGATTTTGACCACATTCTTTGATTATTAAACGAATTGTTTATTTGTTGATGATGTACGTATTTTAGTGTGTCCATGAATGAAGTTTATTTTTTCTGGATCCATTTTGCCAAAAAGTTATAGATTTCTGCGTGAGGTATTAACAGAGCTGTGTAAGGGGGCTAGATCATGTCCACAATTAACACACAAGTCAAGAGGTAGATATCGAATTCATCAAGTAATTATTAAAATGTTGCAGTTTTGTTGAGACCTCTTACGATGCGGCAAAATGCACTTTCTCGGAGGCACCCGCCATACAGTAAATATCTCCTCCAAGTTATATGAATACGAATTGAAGGATGAGGATTGATTTTTTCTTATAAATATAATATTTAATAACAATCAGAACCAATTAATTTATTTTAGGTCTAACATTGAGCAATGATGATTAAGCTAAATACGTTATTACTTCCTATTTTGGATGATTAACATTTCAGTTAAAAGGGTATTTAGTGTGGGTTGCATGCGAGCTTGTTTGGCCAAAGCACTAATTACTGATCTAATTAAACCATCGATTCTCGAGTTACATCTTGGAAATAATCTTCAACCCGCGGAGGGTGTCAGTTGCACCACAATCATGGTCTTTTCTCTCATGCAAAAAAAGCAATAAACTTTAAAACAATATACTGAACTTAAACACAAGTTAAGTGAATAATAGTCATGAAATCACAGTTAATTAATTAATAGTCACGCTGCCTCATATGATAAAAGGTGATCATTTATGTTGAAGGTGGTTGAAAGGCGAAATAGTTCTTAGAAGGTAACTTGATAAGTTTGGCAAATTTAAGCAGACTAATATTTCATGAGTGGGAACAAGCACAACTTTTGTAAAGCAATGTATGACAGATAATTACTACACAATAGTGATGGCCTTTGCACTGACTAGATAAGAAGTTCCCTTTAAAAGGGAAAATGGTAAACTGAAGCTTGCGTGTTCCATGCAATGTGATTCTACTTCAAAATAAATACCATATGGGTTCAGAAAAAGTAACATGAAATGAAGTCTTTTGTTCAACCCCCCCCACCAAATAAAGGTTGGCATGATGATGATGCCTTGCATAGTTATTGATTAAAATATAGTGTACCAAACTCAATGTTGTTTTCATTACAAATTGGGCACCAAAATGCAGAAGGATTTGTCCTTTTTAGGACTCGTATTGTGTTAAAATACACATTGCGGGTGAGCTCCATCTGCAGCAATTGTTTTTTGACAGAAAAAACATCATGATCCTTTTTTTTCGTTATGAGTTCCCGTTCCTTTTGTTTGGTCACGAGACCCAATTTTAACTTTCTGTTGCCCTTTACTATAGAATAGTGGCAAAACTGTGTTTCAAGACCTCAAGAACACATGCACGTGTATCGATGTTTTAAAAAACAGCCGTAAATGCAGGTAAAATTTTGAACGTGACACAAATACGAGGTTAGAAAACCGGGGGGGGGGGACTGCATGCAGATACAGGTGCGTACATGATGGAAATGACCTTATACGTCACATTCCTGAACACAGCCTGGGAATGGGCGCTCTACACTGTATTACCCGCATCTGATAAGCATGCACCGGTTTCTCTAAACCTACGGGAAAAACATTACTTCAAGGTAACGTATTGAAGTGATTTTAAAGGCGAGATTACTACGGACAACGAGCCCCTTTTTGTTTAGAGGACAAAACGCATGATTAAGTGAACACCTGCATATCATGAGGGACAAGATAAACCTATTGATTGTGGCAGATACATTACAACACATTCCAGGAAGGCATGAAGTTCATGTTAGAAGTGCTGCAACATCAGGAATCTAACCTGAGATCTAACGGTGGTTTATCGTAACTTATTCAATTATTTGTTGGAGTACAGGTAAAGACCTTGTTCCATGCATGTTAATGTAGTTTGTATCTCTCTACAGCTAATTGAACCGCGAAAGAACGAGTGGCTCACTTGTCCGTCTGATTAGCCACGTCACGTTGTAAAAGGTAAAAAAAATGAAAGCTAAATTATTTACCTACACATTCCATCATATTTTTTCGTTCCATTTAAGCCATAGAAAGCCATTGGCGGTGATGGTAAGAGTAAGCTTACGCTCATTTCCAGTTTTAAGCAATGATTTAATTGTGCAGAACAACCGGGTAAATCCCCCTCTGCCTTATGTCATGTCATCTGCGGTAATCGCTGCAATGGGATGAAATGTGAGTTGAAGTCAACATATCCGTTTTAAGAAGTGTCCGTTTCGATATGTTGGTCTAGTAACACCAACTGGAGAATTTAAAATTGAACTTAGCATACTGGTCAACGCTTTATGATCACCTATATGAATTCGACGGTACCATCCTTGCAACCGCTGTTTAAAGTTTACTGGGATCCACCTTGGTCTCCAGATTTATAATAGTAACTAACAAGGAGTTGACGAAACAAATTGAACATGAATCGACACTAATGGTTTCTATATAACGTTATATAAGGAAATTACAGGCGTATCAGAGTCAAACAAAGTTTTATAGTTGAGGGGGGTCTTTTGTTTTAATATTGATGGGGTCCTTTGTTTTATAGTTGAATAGTTGAGGGGGTCGTTTTATAGTTGAGGGTGTCTTGGGTCTTTGGTTTGGGGTCTTGGTCTTTTGTTTTATAGTCACCCCCATATGTACTGTCAAATGTTAATACCACCAAAATTACAACCACAACGCGCGGCACCAGCATTAATACGACCAAGATTAATCTAGAGGACTACCAGCACCAACAACGAACCAGCCAAACCCAAAAAGCAGCCCATCTCCCATCTTTTTAATGTCAGATAAAGTTTAAAAAACGAGCTGACTGTTATTGCTGAACACAACTGATCAGTCAGTTGATTAATCAATTCATCAATGCAATTAGCAATCAAATTTATTTTTTCTGTTTGAAATGTATATTTCGTTTATTTTTTATTTATTTAAAAGGCCATTAATGCTTTGTGGATTGGTTGAGTAAAAAAGAGGCTTGGTTGTGGAAATAGGTGGGTTGTGCGCTTTGAGTGGCAATGATATGTGAGCATGCTCACAGGTGACTTGGAATGAATTTCTTTTCACTCCTAAAAATAGGGGAACCCCGTGCCCCCTTCTGGCGGCCGCCAACTGCTTATCTGATATTTTTTTGACCACGTGTGAAAAATGCGCAATTAACCATGAGACCAGCGGAATCGGTTCCAAAGCAGTACACAGCACGT